>PVKA01002120.1:0-12195 GCA_004027165.1 Ctenomys sociabilis
TTTTTTTTTTTTTTTTTTTTTTTTTTTTTTTTTTTTTTTTTTTTTTTTTTTTTTTTTTTTTTTTGTCTTTTTTTTTTTGAGACAGGGTCTCGCTATGCAGTTCAGGCTGGCTTTAAGCTCACTTTGTAGCTCAGGCTGGTCTCGAACTCACAACAATCCTCCTGCCTCAGCCTCCCGAGTGCTGGGATTACAAGCATGCGCCACCACGCCCGGCTTTTGTCTCAGTTCTGTCATGGTCTCCAAGTGACATGGTATGGTGTTAATATTGCATGAGGAGGAGGAATAACGGCCTCACTGCAAGCAACAGGCAGCCTCAGACAGCGCCAAGACCTCCCTGTATGCGTCCAAGCAGTTTCCAGATGCCAGAGGCTGCTTTTCTTTTCAGACTCATGAGAGTCATTTTAAATTACTTCTATCCCTTGTACTTTTCATCATTATATAATTTTTATAATTCTATGATTAGATGTTGTATAAAACCCAAAAACTAGTATAAAAAAAAATTATCATTAGAAAGAAGGTTGGATGTTTTAGAAAGATTTATTCCGATAAAGTGCTGTTTTTAAATGGCTGTTGCATTAGGGTTGCATAGAACATCAGCAAAATAAGCAGACCTTTCAGAACATATTAGTATAGAAGGCACTGCATGAGTGGCTTTACCTGTGATTTCTAGGTCTCGCTGTACTTCAAAGGAACTTACCTTGAAAGTAGTAAAGACATGGAACTCATGTAACTGGATCCATACTCACAGACAAAGCATTGGCCTTTTCATGTTTTAAGTTAAAAAATACAGTAAGGGCCAGCCAAATAGCTCAGTAGATTAAAGTGTCTGCAAGTGGGTGCAGGGGCCGGGGGGGGGGGGGGTTTGCTCCTCAGGCCTGCCATGCCAGCCCTGCCCCAGGGTGTGCTGAGAACAGTTGAGACTGGGTGTGGTGGTGTGTGCCTGTAATCCCAGCTCTTGGGAGGCTGTAAACAGGTAGATCACTACAAGTCTAATCTAGTAGTGAGATCCTGAACACCTTGTAGACCCTTCCCTAAAATAAAATTTAAAAAAAACAGTATATAAGATATTTGTATGCAGTCTTTTATGATTTCTGTCTTATAGCCCAATTTAAATTAACCTGCCAACTATCCTGTTATGTCAGGTTAGAGAATTTTATTATAAAAGAAATTCATATAGAGATTTAGATACAGTTTTTCTCTAGAGTATAATAGTAAAAGTAGAAATAACGTTTATTAATGGGACTAATAAAGTTATGGTATATTCAAAAGAGGAAAGTCATGATTTCAGAATTATCTATGAAGAAAAAAATCTCATATAATGTAAAAAGTGAAAAGTAGTATACAGAACCAACGTATGACTCAAATTTTAAGAATGTACATGTAGAGCTGTGTGTGGTGGTATGTGCCTATAATCCCAGCCCTCAGCAGGCTGAAGCAGAAGTATCACTGTGAGGTCAAGGCCAGCCTGAACTATAAAGCAAGACCGTGTCACAAAAAAAGAAAAAAAAAAGAATGTATATATAAAAATTAGCCGGGCATGGTGGCGCAGGCCTGTAATCCCAGCACTCGGGAGGCTGAGGCAGGAAGATTGTTGTGTTCTAGACCAGCCTGAGCTACAAAGTGAGCTTAAGGCCAGCCTGAGCTGCATAGTGAGACCCTGTCTCAAAAAGATCAAAAAAAAAAAAAAATTAAAATTAATATGCAGTCAGAATGTACATATATAATTCAAACAAACCAAGAAAGTGACAGTATTTTCTCCATATGCTAGGCTTTCAAAGTTGTTTTTCTTTAATATAGTATCTTATTATGGTTTTCTGATGTTCTGAGTATATAGTATTTCCTTCTTTTTTTTTAATTTTTCCTGGTGGTAGTACCAGGGATCAAACTCAGGACCTTGTGCTTTCCCAGCAAGCACTTACTCCACTGAACCGTCTGCCCAGCCCCTGTGGTATTTCTTAAAAATTCGGGGCAAATTCTCATTAACAAAAGTTGAACTTGTCAGCCCTGCCCCCAGGGCATACTGAGAAAGCAATTGAGACTGAACATGGTGGCACATGCCTGTACTTCCAGTGCTTGGGAGGTTGAAAACAGGAGGACCACTACAAGTTCAGTCTGTGTGGTGAGACCCTGTAGACCCTGTACTAAATGCATAAAACAAATAGAAAAGTTGACTTAATAGTGGTGCACACCTATAATCCCAGCAGTCTGGGAGGCTCAGGCAGAAATATTGCAAATTCAAGTCCTTCCTACACAATGTAGTGAGACCCTGACTCAAAATTAAAATTTTAAAGGGTTGGGGACTTAGCTCACTCAGTTCAGTCCTCATTACCAAGAAGAAGAAAAGGTTGGTGGCTTTAGAAGACACGCTTGTGATGATCAGTCTGGCCTTTGCTGGTGTTTCATTCAGTTTCTGAAACTTGGTATCAAAGAACTTTCAGTGCTGCTAGCATTCTTTTGTATTCCAAAGAAGAAAATCAAAGGCACAAGCTTGATTTATTTAGCCTGGGGCTCATTTGGGTTTAATTGATAGGCTGGTGCTTCTAGCTTCTAAGGCTGGCATAGATACCACCCGCATCTGCCCTACCCTTCCAAGTGCAGTTAATCATCCCTCCTCTCTGTTTTGTACTCTTTACCACATTTTGTTTAAAAGGAAAAACAAAACTAATGCATTTATCTTTATTCTCTCTAGCCATACTTCATTGTATATTCTTTGGAGGAAGGAACAGCTTGGCTTTGTATTTGCAGTCCCTCACACAGACCTTTGCTTTTCATTCATTGACCAGATGTCTGGAGCAAATGTGTAATAATAGTTCTCCCAGTCTGCAGATCTACTGAAGGAATAAGATATTTGCCTTAACATGTCAAAATTATGCTTTTAAAGGGAGCTGTTTTCATAGGCAGACTCTGAAACACAGTAATGTTTTGCTACAGCAAGCAAAAACACCTGGAATGACACCAAGATTTGGAAGCAGATTTATTTATATCAATGGGCACTAATAGGGATCTTTCACAGAATATCAGACCCTGATCTCCAGTGTTCTAGGGCTTATATGAGATAAGCGTGAAGTACAGAGGCAGAATGGCTTGTCAATTGGGGACTGGTTCATAGATGTGCCTCATAGTGCACAGCTACTCATCACAGTGATCCCTTGTTTCTAAGAACTGGAGTAGGAACTATTACCTGGACAAGTAAGAAACTGATGTGTACTGGCATGGAGAGTGGGCAGCATTTTCTGTTACAGTTTGAAGAGTATCAGTGATAGGAAAACAACCTTTCAACAAGAAGCTTTGAGTTCATTCCAAAGCCCCTGAACTGTTTCCACAGAACTTTGTGGTGGGCATGGGCTGCCATTTTGGAAAGGCACTGTGTGTTAGATTTGAGATTTGTGTAGCTTTGCATGGGAGTGTATTCCCAGAACCCCAGCACTCAGGAGGCTGCCTTAAGAGCATCCCAAGTTCAAATGCAGTCTAGGCCAGTTAACCAGCCCCATCTCAGAACAAACTGTAAAGGAGAGGAGATGGAGTTGCATCTCACTGTGAAGGCCTTGGGATCAGTTCCTAGCACAGCAAGAAACACAGGGAGAAGGAAGGGGAGAGCAAGTGAGGGAAAGAAGAGCAAAAATCCCTTTGTACTTCCCAAGATATGCTTATATAAACATGCAAGCATGGTAATACTATCCTTACTGGAGGACTGTGATAATATACTTCTCAACAGGAGATTATAAAATTATGCAGATTTCTGATTATGATGATGGAGGCAGCTTCCTTTAAGTACAAATGATAGCTAAGCATGTTGGCAAACCCCTACAGTTCCAGCTACTTGGGAGGCTAAGGCAGGAAGATTGCTTGATTGAGCTCAGGAATTGAAGACCACCCTGGGCAAAATGGTAAGACCTTGTCCCTAGAAACACACAAATATGACCAGCACTGCATTTGACTTACTTTATCTAATAATCTTTACAACTACATGACAGGTACTGTTATTATCTACATTTCATAGATGAGGACCCTGAGGACACCAGAGGTTGAATAACTTATACAGATTCACACAGCTAATAAAGTATCTACCTGGTATTCATTATAACACTCATATCTTCTAATATGTAAATTCCTTTCAGTGATGGAAAAAGATCAATGTTAATGAAAAGGCAGTTCAGAATTGTATAGTATGCTGACCTTTTTATTTTCGAGCTTTTGAAAAAGTGACAGCACACACTGGAAAAAAACAAAAGAAATAACTTGAGTGAATTTTTCAAAGAAAGGATAGAGTTTAGAGTGGTAGCATGTGCCTGCAATCCCATGACTCAGGGGACTGAGACAGGAGGGTCACTGGAATTCCAACGTGGCTATATGGTGAATTCAAGGCCTACCTGAACTACAAAGTGAGACTATGTCAAAAACTCCATCAGGATGGATGAGCTTTACCTTTTACTTTATGTAATTGTCTTTTCTGTTTTGATATTTTGTAACTATTATTTAGGTTTTTTTTTTTTTTTTTTTTTTTTTTTTGCCATACTGGGGATTGAACTCAGGGCCTTGTGCTTGCCAGGCAAGCACTTATTCTACTGAGATATCTCCCTGGCCTGAAAATTTTTTACTAAAATAAGTGGAACTCTTATTTTGGAAAGTTGGAGTTCTTAACAAAGATTAAGCCAGAGTCCTGGGTAAAACCTCATTGGTCACTGCTTTCAGGCTGCCTCTGGGTCCTCAATCCCAGTGTGCTGCCTGCAGCTTGCTTTCAACCCAGGACCATACTATATCTACTTCAGAATGCATTTCCTCATTGCTTAGTTGACCCCACTTGGTAGAATGCTTACTTTTTGAGTGACATAGCACCTGAAGTATTATTTTATTTTTTTTAATTGCCTAGATTTGGGGGGAGGGGTTCCAGAAGGTTTTATAACTGCTATAGTGAGATACAGTTAAGAATGCACATGATGAAAAAGAACTATAAATATGGAGATCATAATTATATAGCCTAATATATTTCTGTTATTGAACAGTGACTTCAAGTCCAGAAACTGGCAAAAAGAAAACAAATCAAAATTCTGTAATTCTTGTGACTTGACAAAATGACACAGAACTACAGCTTTTTTGTTTGTAGAAATATTTTCCTGATTCTAAATTTTCAGAACTTGTTTCATGATCTTTTTTTGTCTTTTTTTTTTTTTGTCTTTGAGGCAGGGTCTCACTATGCAGTTCAGGCTGGCCTTAAGCTCACTTTGTAACTCAGGCTGGTCTCGAACTCACAACAATCCTCCTGCCTCAGTCTCCCAAGTGCTGGGATTACAGGCATGCACCACCACGCCCGGCCATGATCTTTTTATATGATGTACTTTTATGGTTGTTTCTTGTTTTTTGGTATTTGTTCCCTGCTGAACTAAGTAATAAACTTTCTTAAGAAAAACTCCATTTTCTTTCTTTTCTAAAAAACTCCATCTTCTGTATTATTTTGTTCCATCTTTGCCTAAAAAATATACATTATTGTTGAAATGATAAATTGAGCAACAATTCCAACACAGCCACATCTTGTGGATTATGTTACCACTACTTTTCAAAGATTTAATCTTTGCATAGTTTAGGAGTTGATAATTACTTTCATCTTCCTCAGCAGGGAATTGTCTCTGATAGCCTTCCAAACAATCATAACTTATTTCTTTGCAAGTAGCTTTTACTAAGTTTCGTCATTCTTATAACCCCTAATTTCCAGTTGAGTACGTAGTATGAAAAGTTGGAAGCTCATTTGAACTTTTGTTTTTATGAAAGTCAGATCTCTTTAAATATGGCTTTATACCTTTTCCTTTGTTGTAGGCCAGGTTATCAAGGCATGGGACATCGGAGTGGCCACCATGAAGAAAGGGGAGCTCTGCCATTTGCTCTGCAAGCCAGAATATGCGTATGGCTCCGCCGGCAGCCTCCCTAAAATTCCCGCAAATGCAACTCTCTTTTTTGAGGCAAGTGTGTGTTGTTGCACGTCCACATCTGCTGCACTGTAGGCTGCCTGGGAACAGGAGCCACACTTACTATTGAGACTCATGTCCAGCATACATATTTTGGAGCTCAGTCTTCTGAATTGTTTCCCACAAACCTGAGAGTGTGTGCTCATGTATTCGTAGGAGTGTGTGCCTGACACAGAGGGCATAGCCAAATAAACAAAAGACACTGGACTCAGAACTAAAAGCTCTGGTCAGCAGTGCAAATATGGCATACTCAAAATTAATAGGATGGAAGTGGTGGAAATAAATGTTGAATGTGCCTATACCAAGTTGTAAGGTATTTTTAAGGCTTATAAATGTTATAAAGATTGCCAGTGTCATAGGTTTTCTTTCTTCCTTAGAAGCAATAGGTGGTGACTTGGTATTAGTCCTGTGTTGAACTCATTAGCTATGTTTGGCAAAACTATTCCAAGAGGCAAAATACACATTTAGTCAGTAGCAGGCCAGATACCTAGGATTTAGTCTCACATTTTAAGAAGGGAACTTCATAAATCTGGGTTGGAAAAGTGGTAGCCTTGGAATCAGACAAAATAGTTTCTGTGCTGGTACCTTGTCACTCTGGCTCTTTGCCCACAAGGCTGTTTTCCTAGTATTTCCTGTCTTTGCACTGCAGCCCCACAGGATGTAGTCCTAGACATTATCATTACACAGAGCTCTTTCCAAGTATTGAAAAGGAGTGTTCCTTTTCTCTACTTCTCTAATAACTACAATGCACAGATTTTTTAAAAAAGATTTATAAAAAGGCAAACTAGTTGCTTTTGCCTTTACATATGTTAAACTGATTTTGTTTGATCTTTTCCTGGTTAAATCTCTATTCCTTTCTAGATTGAGCTCCTTGATTTCAAAGGAGAGGATTTATTTGAAGATGGAGGCATCATCCGCAGAATCAAACGAAAAGGAGAGGGATATTCCAACCCAAATGAAGGAGCCACAGTGGACAGTAAGTGTTGCTGTGAGAAAGAGCTGCCCCTTAAAAATTGAGCTCCTTAGCTGGACGTGGTGGCATATGCCTGTAATCCCAGCACTCGGGAAGCTGAGGCAGCAGGATTGTTGTGAGTGCGAGACCAGCCTGAGCTACAAAGTGAGCTGAAGGCCAGCCTGAACTGCATAGTGAGACCCTGTCTCAAAAAGAAAAAAAAAAAAGTTGAGCTCCTTTTATGCGATGAAGTGGAATTTTTTTTTTTTTTTTTTTTTTTTTTTTACAATACTAGGGATTGAACTCAGGACCCTGTGGTTGCCAGGCAAGGGCTTATTCTACTGAGCTATCTCCCCAGACCTAAAATGGAAATTTTAAAAAAAATTTGATAATAGAAATAAGCATACTAAATATTACAAGAACAGCTTTACAGGGCTGGGGAGATAGCTCAGTAGAATAAGTGCTTGCCTAGGAAGTGCAAGGTCAATCCCAGTACTGCAAAAAAAAAAAAAAAAAGAACAGTTTTAGTAAATATTAATTTGATGTATGTGTACCAGGTACCCTGCTACCCTCTACAAACTCAAAACTAAATAAGAAGCCGGGCGTGGTGGCGCATGCCTGTAATCCCAGCACTTGGGAGGCTGAGACAGGAGGATTGTTGTGAGTTCAAGACCAGCTTGAGCTACAAAGTTAGCTTAAGGCCATCCTGAACTGCATAGTGAGACCCTGTCTCAAAAAGAAAAAAAAAAAAAAAAAAAAAAACTAGGATCAATCATAACCATTAATGAATGCTCAGTGTGGACCCCTTGTATCTGAAGTTACAGTCATTAAACAGACATGGATTGCTGTCCCCTTTGTGACTCAAGCCCATCTCCTTGACTGACATACAAATATAAAACAGTAATCCAATAGATCAAAACTGATTCTATCCTAAATCAGAAGACCTATGTTTAAGTCTTCCTTTGCTAATTATTGAGCAACCTGGTGCAATTTCATTTCTTCCTTTGTTCACCGGGAGTAAGGACACCTGAGAGCTGAGGTGACTGGTGGCTCTTCCTCCTTGCTGTGCTGCTTATCACTTCATACTTCAATCAGCATTGCCCATCTGTCCTCGTATACAGTGAGTGCCTGAGGACCCAAATCTCTTTTCACCTTTTTTGTTTCAGCTACAGTGCCTAACACATTTGTGTTCAGTAAAGGCTTTTTACATTATAAATGTCTAAAAGATGCCATTAATGAAAGCTGAAATCCTTCAAAAGAAAGTTGTGAAGAAACAAAGAAATATTTCCATTTAGAAAAAACAAAAAAAATGAAAGCCAAGCATGATTGTTCACACCCATAGTCCCAGCTTTTCAGGAGGCTGAGGCAGAAAGATCAGTGAGCTCAGAAATTTGAGACCAGTGTGGACAACACAACAAGATTGTGACTCAAAGAAAAAGCCCAGAAGCCAGGCGTGGTGGCGCATGCCTGTAATCCCAGCCCTGGGAGGCTGAGGCAGGAGGATTGTTGTGAGTTCGAGACCAGCCTGAGCTACAAAGTGAGCTTAAGGCGAGCCTGAACTGCATAGTGAGACCCTGTCTCAAAAAGACAGAAAAAAGAAAAAAGAAAAGAAAAATTAAATAAAAGCCCTGGGGCCAGGAAGATGACTCAGTAGAAGCACAAGAGTCTGAGCTCAAATTCCTGGTTCTGCCAAAAATAAATAAATAAATGCCTTAAGCCATTAAATAAATGCATGAACTATTATTACAAAAGACCTATTTAAAGATTCACTTAAGACATAGCTAGAATGTCTAAATACCCGCTTTTAATACTGTGTATACTATTTTGGATCCATATTTCATCCCCACATGTCAAATAAGTTACTTCAAATTTAGTACTTGTTTTATGTGTTTTGTTAGCAGTTATAAATATTTTAACTGTAATAACATGTTTAGATCATTGTTATTCATGATAAGTTTTAGATTAAGTCAAGAGGAACTTAGATATACATGGGAGAAGTAGACCTAAGCCTGGGATCAAGAGAGAGACTCCTGGCCTGGCTCCAACATTTGCATCCTTCTTAGGTAGCTGGGCAGGGCTGGACCATGACCTAACCATGGTAAGACTCTAAATTACTACAGAAGTTATGGGAAAGACTGAAAATTATCTTTACTGTATTAGTAGGTACTTTAAAAATTTGTCTATGTCATATATTTTAAATTTGATTATGAAAATTTGCACATCTGCATAAGTTTTTTTCTGATAAGAACGTTCCAGTTCAGTAATTTGTTTTTAAATTATGTCAACTAAAAGAAAAAACTTTTTCCAATTACAAACAATACCAATATAGAAATGGACCTCATATTGGCTAAGTTAAGTCTTATTGGGGTAATATTTTCAATAGTAGTCATATTTTTAAATTTTTGTTTTGAAATAATTCTTATACCTAAAGAAAAGTTGCAAAACTGTTACAGAAAGTTCCCTTGTATGTTTCACCCAGCTTCCTGTAATGCTAAGATCTTACCACGAGCCACAGGACATATATCAAAATCAGGAAATTAACATTTGTGCAAGACTATTAACTGTTCCATGGCCTTATTTGAATTTCATCAGTTACCATACTAGTGTTCTTTTCTGGTCAAAGATCAGATGTGGGATCTAGCATTGTATTTAGGTATCCTGTCCATTGATTTATCCATCTGCCTACCTCCCTACCTCCCTGCCTCCCTACCCCTCTACCTACCTACCTACCTATATATTTACCACTAGCTACCTGAACCCAGGGCCTGAAGCCAAGACCTCCACATCAAGCTACATCTTCACCCCTACCCCTGTTAATTTTTTTTATTTTTTTTATTTTTTTTTGTCTTTTCGAGACAGGGTCTCACTGCAGTTCAGGCTGGCCTTAAGCTCACTTTGTAGCTCAGGCTGGTCTCGAACTCACCAACAATCCTCCTGCCTCAGCCTCCCGAGTGCTGGGATTACAGGCATGCGCCACCACGCCCAGCTTACCCCTGTTAATATTTAAGAGAAAATCTTATTGAATTATCGAGGTAGAACTTCTTCCTCAATCCCACCAAGTGCTGGCATTGCCTGTGTGCTCTCCTGTCCCTTTATTCTCCTCTACTGTATGATAAGTCTTTATTTTAATATTTCATGACTCAGAATTTTGGAGGCAACTGACCATTTTGTAGAGCATTCCCCAATTTAGATCTGTTAAATGATTTAAATGATTAGATTGAGGTTGTACATTTTTGGAAAATACCATATGTATCACCTCACTCAGTTCATCAGCAGGAGGTCCAGGATGTTGATTTCTCATTACTAGGGATGCCAGCTTATATCATTTGGTTAAGGTAGAGCCTGCCTTGTTTCTCTTTAATAAAGTTAAATTTGTGATCACCAAGTATCTCACTTGGGAGAGGAATACCAGGAGATAGTGCAGATGTCTTGGTTTGTAGCATATATATCTTCATACACCCATTCTAGTATCTGTAAATGATTTTTGTATATAACAAATATGGAATTTAGCCAGTAGTAATTTTTCTACTTTTACCTCCATATATATTAACTGAAATTCTATAAGTAAGAGCTGTCTCTTCTCCCTTATATATATCTTCATTATGCATCTATGGATATGTATTTGTTTCTGTAAGTTCATTTTTATTACTTTTTTTCTCTCTCAAATTGTCTAAGATTTGAGCATTCTTCCAACATGTCCCCACTGAATGGGGGAAGGGGCTTGTTGTTGTTTTGCACTTTGTTACCTTTTTTTCCTTTTCTTCTTTTGTGTTACTGGGGTCTGAATCCAGGCCCCCTTACAGAGAAGTACATCCCAGCCCTTTAATTTTTATTTTAATATAAGTTCTCACTACATTGCCCATATTGGGCTTGAACTTAGGATTCTCCTGCTTCAGCCTCTGAGTATACTGCATGACCACCATACCTGGCTCTACCTTCTGACACCAGGGAATGCTCTAAGCTCCTCTTGTAATTTCCCTCCCCGACCATGGAATCAGCCATTTCTCCAAGGAGCAATGATTCCTTTTATTAGAGACCCAGGTGCTCGGCAGTGCTCACACTGTGGACTGTTTCTTGCTTCCCACGCATCTTAGCAGACTGAACCAGGAAGCGGGTACACGTTGGCCCACACTGACGCACCAGTGCGGATTTCTGTGTCAGTCTACATCTGCTGAAAACCGTGCTGACAGTTCTGGTGCACACACAGACTTGCTCTCCCTGCTCACTTGCCACTTTTCCCTGCAGCATATCTGCAATGGATTTACTCACTGTGCAATCTCAGAATACTCATAAGTAACTGCAGAATTGCTAACCCTGTAGAAATTACATTTTCTAGGTTGAAGATGCCCTTGATGCTTCTTCTGTCATTGCCTTCTGGTGAACATTCAGAACAGATTTCAACTCTGGCAAATGTTTTCCTCTGGCTCCCTTTAGTGAGCTAGGGGTGCTCATGTGTGTGACAACCTGGTTTCCACTGTTTGTTAACACAGAAGTGACCAGATAAAAGTATGTTTGTGTTCCTGTGTCCTCTTGTTTCCACAAAGGGTAGAATACTATAGATGGAATTTTCAAAAAGTAGATTTGAATTACCCTTTATGTAATTTTATTTTTCCTGTTTCCTAATATTTTAAGGAAGATCAATGACTAATCTTTTGTCTCTCATCTTATTAGAATGTACTTTCTGAGAAATATAAAAATAAATGGTTTGAAGGCCAGGCGTGATAGTGCATGTCTATAATCCCAGCACTCGGGAGGCTGAGGCAGGAGGATTGTTGTGAGTTCGAGACCAGTCTGAGCTACAAAGTGAGCTTAAGGCCAGCCTGAACTGCAGTGAGACCCTGTCTCAAAAGACAAAAACAAAAACAAAAAAATAATAAATGGTTTGTTTTTATTTTTTCAACCACAAGCCTCTTTTGGTTTTCTGGAACAAATCAATTTTATAGATATTTACTGTGTTGTATTTTTATTTATCAGTTAAGGTGTCCTGCCTTTTCTCTTTTAACCAAGTTAGCCATGTAAGGGAGGAAGACAGGTTGCCCTAGTTCCTGTTCCCAGCCAGGATCACCGCCTTTGCTCTCAGTTCTTACCAGTTTGCCTCTTCTTCATAGTATCACCTGTACTCTGCAGTTCAGCAGCTCAACAGTGAAATAGCAACAGACTCTAATTATACATGGCCATATGTCATTATGGACCCGTAGAGTTACTAGTATGTTTTTATATTTCCTTAACTTTGTTTGTTTGTGACAGACTCTCTCCATATACTTCAGAATGACCTTGAATTCA
>PVKA01002120.1:12295-68577 GCA_004027165.1 Ctenomys sociabilis
TTTTTTTTTTTTTTTTTTTTTTTTTTTTTTTTTTTTTTTTTTTTTTTTTTTTTTTTTTTTTTTTTTTTTTTTTTTTTTTTTTTTTTTTTTTTTTTTTTTTTTTTTTTTTTTTTTTTTTTTTTTTTTGTACTTTAGGAAAGGGTCTATAGGGTATTCAGGGTCTTACTACTATATCAGACTCATAGTGATCCACCTGTTTATAGCCTCCCAAGAGCTGGGATTACGGGTGTGTGCCATCATACCCAGTCTCAATTGCCATCTCGGAGCACCTGGGGGGAAATGGCAGGCCCAGGATCAAACCCCCAGCCCCTGTGCCTGCTTACAGGCACTTTAATCCACTGAGCTGTTTGGCTGGCCCTATGCCCAGCTTTTTTTTATAAAGGGCAGTGAAGTAATTCTGTAAAGGAGATGCACAGACTTTGGAAATCATGACATCTTGAATTATATAAGTCTGGGAATTAATACCTAGTGATTATATGAGTTTATTGTACTAAGGATCCAACCTATTCCCTTCAACATTTCCCTAGGTAAATGTTCTACCACTGAGCTATATACTTCTAACCTTCTCTTTTATTTATTTATGGTTTTTTATTTGTTTGTTTTTCTTGTCTTTTTGAGACAGGGTCTCACTATGTACTTCAGGCTGGCCTTGAGCTTACTTTGTAGCCCAGGTTGGTCTTGAGCTCACAATACTCCTCCTGCTTCAACCTTCTGAGTTTACAGGCATGCACCACCATGCCAAGTAATTATATAATTTTAGGCAATACCTTGAATGTCCAGTTTTCCCATCTGGAAAATAGGAATAATAATGTTTTACCTCTGGGCTAGAGATATAGCTTAGCGGCACAGTGCCTGCCTGGTAAACTTAAGGTCCTGAGTTCAATTCCTGGTATCAAAAAATAATAATGTTTTACCACTACAGGCTGTTGTAACAATTAAGATAATATTAAAAGAGCTGAGGAGATAGCTCAGTGGCATAAGTGCCTGCTAGGCAAGTACAAGGTCCTGAGTTTGATTCCTGGTACCGCCTGTCATGCCGGATCCAGAACCAAGCATGGTGGCACATGCCTGTATCCTAGCCCTAGGGATGCTGAGACAGGAAGATTGCTGAGTCCAAACTGTGTAGAGAGACCTTGTACCAAAATATGAAGAAAATATATAATGGACACGTAATTTCTTTTTTCTTACTCTGTATAATATGATCTTTAAAAAAACAAAAACTGGGAATCAAACTTCCCTATCTTTACACTGAGCTATATCCCAAGGCCTCTCTTTAATTTTTTTTAAAAAATCATGTATTTATTTATTTATTTATTTGGTACAGGGTCTCACTATGCAGCTCGGACTCATAGTGATCCTCCTGTCTCAGCCTCTCAGCACTGGGATTACAGGTGTGCACCACCATGTCTAGTTTTGGGGGCCTGCATAGCATGTGGTACTGGTGATCAAATGTGGGCTTGCCAGGCAGGCACTTAGACCACTGAGTTGTCTCTCCAGCATCCTCTGTATTGTCTTTCTATAATAAAAAGACAATACAGAGGATTGGTATTTTTAGGGAAGGATCTATAGGGTTTACAGGGTATCACTACTAGATCGGACTTGTAGTGATTCTCCTGTTTATAGCCTCCCAAGAGCTGGGATTAAAAGTGTGCACCGCCATGCCCAGTCTCAGTTGCTATCTCAATGTGCCCCAGGGGCAGGGCCAGCTTGGCAGGCCTGGGGATGGAACCTCCCAGCCCCTGTGCCTGCTTGCAGTTGCTTTAATACACTGAGCTATTTGGCCAGCCAAAGTTTTGCTTTCTTTAGATGGGCTTAAGGAATGATATCCTTGATGCCTCTGTTATATCCTACATATAATCCATCAGAAAATCACTTGACTCTGCTAGGTTAGCCCCAAAATCTATGATTAATTTGCCTCCAATAACTGTCTTCAAATTAATTTTATAACTTAGTTGACGTAAGGTCTATTTTTAAGTCCTAAATCTAAATTTCTCCAGGTTTTGGGTTTCTGAAGAGTAATGTACTCTAATTCAAATTTTTTTTTTTAATTTTTATTTTATTGAAGTACAAATATCAATGAGACAGTTTTAAGATACCTTGACAAGATGGATTTGATAAATTAATACATTGCAAACTGTTTTCATAATGTTTTGGTATCATAGAAGGCACATACATGATATTATACTTACAGACATCGTTATAGCATATGTCTCTTATCAGTAAATTAAGAGTGTTCAAAATATTTTTATAAATTATAAT
Organism: Ctenomys sociabilis; assembly: GCA_004027165.1. Lineage (NCBI taxonomy): Eukaryota > Metazoa > Chordata > Mammalia > Rodentia > Ctenomyidae > Ctenomys > Ctenomys sociabilis. The sequence goes on from PVKA01002120.1 coordinate 14,555, forward strand.
CTTTTGTTTCCTTTTCATAATTTGTTTCTGTGTGGAAGATAGAAATTATGATACCTTAAAAATGATTTCAACTTTCTCAAAGAAATTTTGATTATTGCTTTGTATATCATGACCATAGTGCTGCAAATCAATTTTAGGTATTATTCTACTATGTTTATTCTTTTTTTTCAACTATGCTTATTCTTGTGTAAACTCAGATATAATTTGATTCAGTGTTATCCTTTTTCTATTAAAAAGAAATCACTGTGTTCTAAGGCACTCTAACCATGACTCTCATAACTGATACTGTAGTTGTAAACTTTAGCTTACTTGACAGTAGTGGCTGCATTGCCACTTTTAAGTTTTGCTTTCTTAGAAAATCCAATATGACTGACATAAGCCTCTGAAAACTTAGCAGTCCTCTTCCCGAACTCCTAGATTTTCATCCCCTGTTTTTTCAACTTCAGTAGCTGAAACAGGCTTGTGAGAACACTGGCTGTATATGGTCCTCTTGCCTCAGTGCTTTTAGCCACATTTGAATGTAGACAATGCACACAGTTGGCAGAATATTCAAATGTGAACACTTCAACAGAGCAACTTGCAAGTTCAAGTTATTGGAGAACCTCCTTTCCCTCTCACCTCCTAAACCACTGAAATGTGGGTGGGGATAGGAGGGAGATTTTGATAAAGGAGGGGAAAATCAGTAAGTATGCTAGAAAAGGGCAGATTAGGAGGAGTAGGTCAGAAATTATGACAAATTCCAGGAATATGTAAAGTAGATAAAATTGGAATGATGGGAACTAGATTCAGCAAACCCAGTCCAAAACAGGTGTAGAGAAGACCTCTGCAGAGGTACATACCGTTCTCAACAAGCTCAGGCAGAATTCCAAGCTCACAATCAGCTGGTGCAAGAGAGTCAGAATAGGCCATGGGGCAATTGCAGAATTGTTATAAAACAATATAGGACAACTAGGCCAGTAAACCTTGGTGCAGTTGCTCTCAGCTTTGGCAGAATTTATCTGGGGAGCTGTTAAAAATCCTCAAAAATGCCCATGCCTCAAACCAGTTAAATACAAATACCAAAGGATGGAACTGCTGGCGCAAGTTTTTTTTTTTTTAACTTACCAAGTGATTCTAGTTTCTGGACACAGACTGAAAAACACTGACCTAGCGTCTACCTGGCTGTGACCTTTGCTCTGAAGCTAATGCCAATAAGGCCAGGTTCCAAAATGGAATAGGGAGCTGTTTCAGAAGACTACAGATGTTAGGACTTGGACCAGAGAGCAACTACATAAACAGATGCAAAGAAAATAAGGAAATGCAGCTCTGCACAGCAGCAGATAGCACCAGAGTCCTATTCCTGGAGTCAGTCGGCACTGCAGGAGGATATCCCCACCTTCTTGTCTATGTGGTGCTGGGCACATAGTAACCACTCAGTAACTACTTGTGCATACTTTACTCCTAACGGCCCCTCCCCTACATCTGTCAGCTTTGCCTTGGAAAAGTCCTATCATGGGAACACATTCAGTGCCTATAAAAAATTGTGCCACCATCTAAGCACGGCAGCTCATGCCTGTGGTCCCATCCACTCTGGGAAGTGGAGACAGGAGGGTTACAAGTTCAAGGCCAGCCTGAGCAACTTAGTCAAGCTCTGTCATAAAGTAAGGATTGGTAATGCAGCTCATTGTTAGAGCACTCGCCCAGCTTTCAGGAGGCCCTGGGTTCAATGGCCAGTTACTACCAGGAAAAGGAAAAAATGATGCTGGGTAATTAAAGTCATTTGATTGTTCTGAACATTTCTGTTATTTCCAGACAACAAGATCATTACCAAATATGAAGAAAATAAAAAGCACTAAAACAGACTAACAAAAAGAATTTTAAAATACTGATTACTATCTTTAGAGGTAATTAAAAGGATATTAGACTTGTAAGTCAAAAAATCAACTTCTCTAAAAAAGGCAAGAAAGCTTCTGAAATTAAGAATATGTCCATCACAATTGAAACTTGGACTAAGAGAGGAAGAGCAAAATGGGATTTTCCTAAAATCTAAACTGATGATCTGAACGATAGCCAAGGATATCTCAGAACACAAAGGAAACAAGAGACAAAAGGAAAAAGAAAATGAGAATGTGTGGATGACAAATTCAGAAGAGACAATAAGCATCTACTCTAATCAGACCTGTAACAAAATTTCCTGGAAAAGCAATAAGTCTTGAGACTAAAAGGCAGACAGGGCCAGCCAAATAGCTCAGCAGATTAAAGTGCCTGCAAGCAGGTGCAGGGGCCACGGGTTCAATCCCCAGGCCTACCATGCCTACTCGGCCTTCAGGATGCACTAGAACAGTGATTGAGACTGGGTGTGGTGGTGTGCGCCTGTAATCCCAGCACTTGGGAGGCTGTAAGCAGGAGAATTACTAGGAGTCCTATCTAATAGTGAGACCCTGAACACCCTGTAGACCCATCCCTAAAATACAGAAAATGCATAAATAAATAAATTTTAAAAATTAATAAATAAAAGGCAGACAGATAAAAGGAATGACTTTTTACCTCAATATTTTACCTGGTGAAATTTCTGAATTTCATTGCTTAAGAGAAAATTCTGAACTCTTCCAAGGAGTAACAAATTACGTACAAAGGTATGAAAATTGTATTAGTAACACATGGTACTGGAGACAGTGCTTTGAGCAGTGTCTCTGACAATCAGTAAAAAATAATCCCACCCCCCAAAAATTCAAGAAATAATAATTCAAAGCCTAAGAAACAGTAGTGAACAACAACAACAACAACAACAAAAAGTAATTCCTGGGACCAGGAAGATGGTTCAGTGAAATAAGATCTTCCTTGGCAAGTGCAAGGACATGAGTTCAATGGTGGTTCCACCAAAATAAATAAATAAAGTTTCTGTCTACGGCCATACCACCCTGAACGCGCCAGATCTCGTCCATAAATAAAGTTTCTAAAAAAGAAAGTAATTCCTGGGACTAGGGAGGTAGCTCACTCAAAGGCATAAACACCTACTGGCAAGCACAAGGACCTGAGTTCAATCCCTGACATATCCTATAATCCCAGAATTTGGGAGGTTTAGACAGGAGGATCCCTGTGACTTCGAGACTAGCCCAGGGCTACAAAAATGAGCCCAAGGCCAGCCCAAACTGCATAGCGAGAGCCTGTCTCAAAAAAAAAAAAAAAAAAAAACACAAAGTAATTCCTGAAGTATATATATTTATCATGAAATATACTTGAAGTGGTAGGGCTATAATGTTAAAAATAACTTTAAATAGAGAAAGTAGTCCTAAAATTCACTTGGAGCCAGAGGAGACCTAGAATATGCAACAGCAAATCTGGGCAACAAAGGCAAGGCAGGGGCATCACAATCCCTAACTTGAAATTATACTACAAAGCTATTGTGATTTAAAAAAGAAAAAACAAAAACAAAAAACATGATGTTGGGGAAAAAAAACACAAAAACAGACCCAAGGATTGAAGAGATTAGAAGGTGCAGAAACAACTCCAGATACACTTAGCTACCTTATGTTGACAGAGGGGCCAAACGTCTTCACTGGAAGAAAGAAAGCCTTCCTAATGGTGCTGGAAAAACTGGCTTTCCACATGATCTATGTCTCGTAACCATGCACTAAACTAAAATCAAAATGGATCAAAGACCTAAAAATTAAAACAGAAACATTAAATCTTCTGGAAAAGAGACTAGGTAAAACTCTTAAAGACATGGGTGTAGGCAAAGATTTTATGAGCTAAACCCTGCTCACACAGGAAATATTGCAAAGAACCAACAACTGGGATCTCATCTTATTGAAAAGCTTTTGCACAGCAACAGAAGTCACCAACAGAATGAAGAGACAATCCACAGAGTAGACAAGAATATTTGCTAGTCCATTCTTAAAGGATTGCTACCTAGAACATATAAAGAAGTTAAATACTCATTTTGGCAGCACATACACTAAAATTGGAGCAATACAGAGAAGGTTGACATGGCCCCTGTGCAAGGACAACATGCAAATTAGTGGAGCATTCCATATTTTTAAACATATTGTCTCACTAGTATAAGAACCTGAAAGAATAAATAAAATCTGAATGGTACAATAGATACTGTGAAAGTGAAAGAAATTGTTCAAAAGTAAGGAACAAGTGGGATGAGGAAAAAGAGAAAAGAAGAAAGGAAAGGAATAAGAAATATATATGTATGTACATAGAATAATTTAGGTAATTGAACCGCTGATTTCTGTTGGTCTATTGAAAGGAGCAGTTAAAGCTTAATTTTTTTGACCAATTTTACTATGCTTCTATCTGGTAATCTGAACATCTAATTTGAGAATGATAAATTTTTTTCTTTTTTTTTTTGGCTGGCTCAGGTTGCCTTAAGGGTAGGTCTAGTAATGCAGATGGAGATAGGGATCAAACCATGGTATCTTGCACCTGACTGCATTTGCATGAGCTGGCACCTAAACAGCTGAGCTAACCGGCAGGCCCCCCAAACAACTAATTTGAAGACAAATATGCAATATAACAACCATTGTTGAATTCCTATAATTTTGTTTGCTGAAATTCTGTATTGTTTATAATGTTTCTTTTACTATTTTTATTCTTTCTTTCTTTTTTTCCCAGTACTGGGGATTGAACTCAGAACCTTACACTTGCCAGGCAAGCACTTATTCTACTGAGCTATCTCCCTGGCCCTATTTTTAGACTCTCAAAAAAAAAAAATCTATGAAATTTATTACCACCTGAAAAGTAAATTGAAAAACTCCAAATTTAAAAACCCAATCCAAAATGGGCTTCTAAAATGAATACACTCGGGCTGGTGAGATAGCTCAGCGAACTAAGTGCCTGCTTAGGCAAGCACAGGGACCTAGGTTCAATCCCCGGCACCACAAGCTGTGCTGGCCCCACCCCCCAGGCATGCTGAGTGGGTCACCAAGTCTGGGTGTGGTGGGACACACCTGTAATCCCAACACTGGGAAGGCTGAAAACAGGAGGATCACTATGAGTCTGAGCTGCATAAAGCAAATATACTCTTCTCAGATGAAAAAGTATAAATGGCAAATATATGAAAAAGCGTTCAGTATCATTGATCATGAGAGAGGTGACAGAAGCTGGGAAGATAGCTCAGGGGCATAAACACCTTCCTGGAAAGTGCAAGGTCCTGAGTTTGATTCCTGGTACCAAAAACAAAATAATACTGACTTTCCAGAAAGAATGGTTATTATCAAGAAATCAACGAATAACAAGTGCTGGCAAGGCTGGCGGGGGAGAAGAAACCCTTCTCCACTGTTGGTAGAAGTATGGACTGGTGTAACCACTGTGGAGACTTCTCAGAAAAGTGAAAACTAGAAATTCTATTTGACTCAGCTATTCCCCTTCACAATTTCTCTCCCAAATAATTAAAAACATCATACTGTAGTGCTATGTGTGCACCCATATGCACATCCACGTTTATAGCAGCACAGTCTGTAATAGCTAAACCTTGGAAACAGTCCATGTGCCCATCAAATGATAAATGGATAAAATAGATGTGTTTTTTTTTTATATAGCAAAGAACTACTCTGCCATAAAGAAGAGAAACATGATATATTTCTAGCTAAATGGGTGTACCTTGAACCCATATTCTTTTTTTTCTTTTTTTTTTTTAATGTATTTTAATACAGAGCCTAGAGGGTCTCACTACACAGATCGGACTTGTAGTGATCCTCCTGTTTTCAGCCTCCCAAGCGCTGGGATTACAGACACACACTACTACATCCAGTCTCAATCAGCATCTCAGTGCATCTCCTGAAGCAGGCTGGGGATGGAAGCCTGACCCCTGTATCTGCCTAAGCAGGCACTTTAATCTGCTGAGCTATCTGGCCAGCCCTAGCTCATATTCTTAAGTAAAATAATTTGAACACAAGTATAAATGTTGCATAGTTTCTCTGGTGTGAGAAACCAAAAGTATAAATAAGGACCAAAGTATAAAAATAAACATTATGAAATAGGAAGAAAATAGGAAGGAGAATGAGAGGAAGGAAGGTAGAGAAAAAATGAGAAAAGAAGAAAAAGAAAACAAAGCTCCTTATTTACAAGGAGGGAAAGTCTGGTTGGAGGGGAGGAGAATGGGGGAAAAGCAAGATATATCATGTACAGATGCAAATTCTCCAGGATAATGTGATCATTGTGTATATCTAAAATGTACTAATAGGGCCACTGATATATATCGGCAGCCTAAGGGCCTGCCTACGGTTTGATCCCCGGTACCATATGCCATGCCAGCCCCGCCTTGGGAGCATTGAGCAGACCACCAAATATAGACTGGATGGGGCCAGGGAGATGGCCCAGTAGAATAAGTGCTTCCCTGGCTAGCGCAAAGGCCTGAGTTCAATCCCCAGTTCCACGAAAAAATAGTAATTACAAAAATAAGGATGAGATGAAGTTTCCTGATAAAGGCAGAGATCGCAGAAAGTACAAAATGATGATGATGATAACAAAATCTAGCTATATGGACTTTATAAATGAAATAGCAAAAACAAAAATATCAAAAATTAGAAATAGAAATATTCCATACATGCTGTTATCAACACCTGGTAGAACTATAAAGGTTGATTTTTGATGTTGTTTTTTTGTTCACATGGTTTTGGAGGATTTATGAATGTCCTTGCAAATAAGTCAAAGAAGAGAGTGAATAGTTGAAGCCATTTTCTTTTTTCTTCTTTTCTTTTCTTTTTTTTTTTTTTTTTTTTTTTGGGTGGGGGAGGGAACCAGGGATTGAACTCAGGCCCTTGCACTTGCCAGGGAAGCACTTTTTCCTTTGAGCCATCTCCCTGGCCCCGAAGCCATTTTCTTACATGTTTTCATGAAACAGTGTAAAGTGTCATGGGCTAAAATGGACAATGTTCATATTCAAGTATTTTTTATCTATATATACCTCCTTTTTTCCCAGAAGTTTCCTCTAACTCTTCAGCCTGTTGTTGTGGCACACACCTGTAATCCCAGCACTCAGGAGGCTGAGGAGGAGGATAGCTGTGAGTTGGCCAGACTGGGCTACAAAGTGAGTTCAAGGCCATCCTGAACTGCATAGTGAGGCCCTGTCTCAAAAAGACCAAAACAAGTCTATTCATCCCAAGAAAACCCCAACAAATGCATCATTTATTTTAAAATAGTATTACAAAACAAAAGCTCCGTATCAGTAATAAATCTGAACAGTCTCCTGGACTTTATTAAAATAAGAATATTAACAGATTTTTAAAAGAAAATAACTACTAAATTAGTGAAAATTACTATCCTTTACCTTATGCCTTGTTTTAGATTAGTCATTAAATAAATACTTTCTGGCCCTGAACTGTGCTTAGTACTGTGACATACAGAAGTGTAAGACACTGCCTTTGTCTACTAGGAATTTTACTCGTGCTTTGACAGCCTTCTTCATGGAGCCATTAAATGTTTTCCTAAACAGAGTTCTAAAATTAAACAGAGTAAAAAAAAAAAATAAAATAAAATAAAATTAAATTAAACAGAGTTTAATCTGGTATAAATTACCTCTAATTACAGGGAAATAATCTTACCTAACATCTGTGTATCCACACTTCATTGTTTCCATATTAGATACCACTGTCAACCCAGTCAACATTTAGGAGCTAGCTAGTATTACCATCCCTATTCTATAGATGAAGAATCAGAACTTATTACGCTTTCAACTGCTTCCCAAGCCATGGCTATTAAGTAGCAGAATGGAACTGACTCCAGCGCTCTGCTGGTGTGAATGGAGAAGTGGGTGTGTCCATAGTAAAGTTTTTCGGTGGGGAGTAGTGTATGTTTTCCTGGTTAGACTAAGGAATCACTTGAATAAATGTGATGGTATTCTAGTAGCCAGGTTCCCACCACTAGCATCTGCCTCTGGTGCCACAAGTAATCTCTCTTTGTTCATCTCAGCACAAGGAGGATAGGAGCAGTTTGGGGAAAACATGACCATTGTGCCTGATAAAAACTGCTGCCTTGTAATTAATCAGTGATTGATTTGCCTCTCCTACTTTTAGAAATCCGTCTGCTGTCCTTTTCAGGGGATCAACAAGGTCCCTTTCTCTCTGTGCCTTGCTGTATTAGACAGAGACTCATTTGGCATAAAGTAGGCAACAAGGAAAACCCTGGCCGGTCAAGAGGGAGTAACCTGTCCCATCCTGGTTTACCCTGGCCCAGTGACCAGTCTTGTCTAGTAGTAGGGCCTTACAACATTCCCATTCAGATCCCTATGACCCAGTAATTGTTTTGGGAATGAGTGCAAAGCTATCAGACACCAGCTACTATAATTAGAAAAGGGGAAAACAGACACTTACCAGAGCTAACTTCTTTAGGCTGGAGCATTTACAGCACTTTTTAAAAAAAGTTTTGAAGCCTCTTTCTCAGTTTTGCTTCCTAAAATACAAACTACAGTTTTGGGGTTCTTGCATTCCAATTTTTGTTACTGCTATGCACTCTTTCCTTTTTTCCCCCCTATTTTAATCGGAGTACAAATTGCTGTCAGCACATCGAGTTCATGTGCCAGCCACATTCAGAACAGGGTGTTCTGTGCTCTTCAAAACAAAATTGCTCTAGTAAGAGAACAATAAGTCAGAGCTCCAGTTTAAATGATGTTTTGCAGCAGATTGGGCTCACTTGATGTGGTTACACTCGGATTGCGCAGTTCAGCTTGGGTAATTTGGTTTGGTTTGACTTCTGGGGGTTTGGAGGACCTCCACCCCCTTTAAGTTACATAGACTTTAAATCAAGAAAAAACATTGTCTCTTTTTAACTTGTTTATTTCTTTCTCTACCAAAAGAAGCCCTAAGTAGAAGCATCCTGTATGCACTTTCATTCTCTTTAGACATGTCATAGATCATTTACTTCCCGCAAATCATGCTGGTTGAGATTAGCAACAGACCTCCTGAGCCCTAGAGGCTGATCTCCCAAGTGAGTCATGATGGTTATTATTAAATATTTATTAAATGAGTATTTGCACTAAGAGATAGTTGAAGTCAAAATCAACCACATGTCTTCCACAGCCAGAGATGCCACAGTTTTTGTTGGTGTAATTGTTAAGACAGTATAAAAGAGAAAAAGTGGATTTATAGGAGGCATGTATCACTCAAATCACTGTAGCAGTGGGCAGTCTTTCTGTGGCTTCTACTGGTATAGGAGTTCTTGCCAGCAATCTTGTAGAACTTGTCACACCAGTGCTCCAAGTTTAGAAGCTGTAACCCAGCAAGCCTTTGCTACTTGTAGAGAGGTAAAGAATCAGTAGTCTGACATTTCAGATAATTCAGTGTTATAAGGTGATGGTTTTATATATACATAAATAGGATATATTTGTGTGTGACTGGGGATCAGTTTGAAGGATTAGATTTATCAGGGCAATAAAAGGTCCCTATATAAGGTATTGATAAGAGCTAATTAGAAATGATCAAAGACACCCATTCTCTGATTTACTATCTTTTCCAGAGAGCTATAGCTATAATGAATATTTTCCTTTCTTAGTTATACCTTTGTTATAGTTTGATTTTATTGTTTCTTGATTTTCTTCATTTATCTTTTCTAACATGTTTATAAGTAGCCATTCTCCCCCCAAACTCCAATGATGGGCTGTTACATGTGAAGAGAGCTGCAATTATATAACTTTAAGCGTATACATTCAAGCTGAAAACCAGTTTAGGAAACTGACACACAGGCAGGAATCTTTTGCAGCTTCTGGATTTCCTGTTTTGAAAACACATTCAGACTTGATCAACCAAAAGCCACAACAAATGTACTGATAATTTCCTCCTCTACTACATGTGCTCTCCTTTAGGGAAGAAGATGACGTTTCGAACAATAAGCCTCCAGCAGAAGAAAATCTGTTGACTAATCCATGAACTATAGGACAGTAGACCTCAGTACTGTGTAATACATGGACGGAAATTCACTTTACTCAGCAAACCTTTTTCTATGAAAAGTGTCATCCATTAGTCTAAATTAAATTTCTTGGGCAGACTTCAAAATATTTAGATATGCAAACTTCTGAGTGACTCTCAACCCTTTAGAAATGGCAGTTTGCTTTTTGCATTTTTTTCTGAGGTTTTTGGTGGTACTAAACACTTAACCCAAGGCCTGTGCATGCCAGGTAAGTGTTCTGCAACTGTACTTGCCCTTTTTAATTTTTGATTAGAGGCTGGATCTCACTGAGTTGCCCAGGCTGGCCTCCAACTTGTGATCTTCCTGCCTTTCACTCTCCTAAGTAGCTGGAATTGGGGGCATGCACAGCTGCGCTGATAAAACACCAGCTTTTGTCCAATAAAAATACCTTGAACCCTACACTTAACTGCAGAATCTCTCTAATGTGCATATATTTAAATGTTGATTTATTAAATAAAGTTGAATTATTTATTTTTAAAATATTTTCCAATTCAGAAGAAATTTAAATTGCCTGCAGGCTGATTATTTTATTGAGCTGTTCTTCTAAAAGTGAGTCTAACAGAATCATCTACACTTATAAATATGAGATATAAAACAAAACGCCAAGGGCAGTCTAGCTCTAGCCTTTGGTGAAAGAGCTGACTCAAGATTCAAGCCCTCTCTAGTTTGGCTGCAGTGAAAACAAGTGAAAATGCTACTGACCCCATTAAGTTAGAAAAGGTGGAGAGCTTTAAAGCAGTAGTGTCCAAGAGACATTCAGGCCCCTCCTATCTACACTACTGCTATTTACTCTTCTGAATTTCTCCTGTTTTTTTCAGGTCTAGGCTAAAGGTAATCTGATCAAATGATTAACTATGGGAATTAGTTGTGAGAGTAGTTTCAGGCCTATATGAAGTTAGATTACTGGGTCATAGAATCATAAAGTTCTAGAGCTTCAAGGGATCAGCATTTCAAAAGTAGAGTAAATTGAAATAGAATTTTGTGTTTGGAAAATATTAGTTGTCTTATTGGACATGGGATGAGTATGAAAGAATGAGTGATTTTTTTTTTTTTTTTTTGTCTTCCTAAAACAAATTACTGATGTACAGGTGATCAATCAGTCTTATAACAGAAGTGTTTTAGGGGCCAGGCGTGGTAGTACACACCTGCAATCCCAGCACTGATGAGGCTAAGGCAGGATCACCAGGAATTCAAGGTCAATGTAAACTACATACTGAGACCCTGTCTTTAAAAGTAGGAATATTGGGGCCAGGGAGACGATTCAGTGGAATAAGTACTTCGCTGGCAAGCGCTAGGGCCTGAGTTCAGTCCCCGGTTCCGCACAGAAAAAAAAAAAAGTAGGAATGTTTTAGGAAGTCTAAATGGAAAGGCATAAATATCCTAAATATGAGAAATAATTTCTTTTTTTTTTTTTTTTTTTTTTTTGCGGAACCGGGGATTGAACTCAGGCCCTTGCACTTGCCAGGGAAGTGCTTACTCCACTGAGCCATCTCCCCAGCCCCTGAGAAATAATTTAAAGGTTTCAGATATGTGTTTTTCCTGTTTTGTCCTAAAACAAGATGAAAGTCATCTTTTCTATGTGAAATAATTTTAGGAATGAGCTGAGCTGATTTGGGTATTGTGGGGATTTATTTAGGCCCCACAAATTTGACTTTTTCCCCACGTAGTAGAGATTGAACCTGGGGCTTTTGTACTGATCTGTGTCCCCAGACTTCTTTTACTTTTATTTTTAAAATTTTGAAAGAAAGGTCATGCTCAGTTTTCCGGCCTGGGCTGAAACTTCCTCCTTCCTCAGCCTCCCAGAGGACTGGAATTACAACTGTGCTCTGCCTTGTCCAGCTAGAAATTCACTTTTTCACTGAATAGTTCAAGGGAAGTTATTAGATTAGTAGATTTGTGCAGTGATAGACACTATTATTTCCCTCATTTTATATTTATTACCTCCACTAAAGAAGACAACTAAGTTGGTTGTTGATATTTTTATCTTTGGTTTTTTTGTTTTTGTTTTTTGTTGTTTTTTTTTTTTTTTTTGGTGGAACCAGGGATTGAACTCAGGTCCTTGAGCTTGCCAGGCAAGTGCTTATTCTACTGAGCCATCTCCTCGGCCCCCGATATTTTTATCTTTGGATGTTCTATTTTTATTTAAATACACTTGTGAATGTAATTAAAGAGTCTTAAAGAAAAGGTGTCAGAGCCAGGCGTGGTGGCGTATGCCTGTAATCCCAGCACTTGGGAGGCTGAAGCAGGAGGATTGTTGTGAGTTCGAGACCAGCCTGAGCTACAAAGTGAGCTTAAGGCCAGCCTGAACTGCATAGTAAGACCCTGTCTCAAAAAGACCAAAAAAAAAAAAAGAAAAGAAAAAGTGTCAGTTAATCTGTCATTGGAGAAATTCAGTTGGAATTTTCCCCCCCAGGCATCAGCAACAAGATGCAGTTATAGATGGCGATTCATTATATATGTGATATTAAATTTGTGGTATTTTATAATTATTTAAATAATATATTTATTTACTTATTTAGTTTTTGAGACAGAGTCTCACTATGTAATTCAGGCTGACTTTGAACTCTGTGTAGCTTAGACAGGTCTCAAATCACAGCAGTCCTCCAACCTCAGCCACTCAGTGCTGGGACTATAGGCACACTTCACTGTGCCCTACAATGTAGTGTTTCTTAAACCTGTATTACAGGTGAATAAGTTGTCATATAGTAAGGCTTAGATATGTTGTTTTTACTGTATCATCCACTAAGCTATCTTTTTGGTACAGTTATCAGCAATTTTGTATTTAACTGGAAACAAATACAGTTGCCCTTCAACTTTCAGAGTGGGTGGGCTACCATGTATCTTGATGAAATAAGAAAGGAGAAATGATATCTGTGGGATTGCTAGCCACTTGTTTGTGCCTTCACTAAAGCAGCCTATGGTAAAGAGCAGCTCTGTTGACTGACCTTTCTCACCTTCAGTCCACCTGGAAGGCCGCTATGGTGGAAGGATGTTTGATTGCAGAGACGTGGTATTCATTGTTGGTGAAGGAGAAGACCATGACATTCCTATTGGAATTGACAAAGCCGTGGAGAAAATGCAGCGGGAAGAACAGTGTATTTTATATCTTGGTCCACGGTAAGCAGCTTACCAGTTCCATGTACTGTGAAGCTGTATAAACAGCAGGAGTATGCATACTTTTTCATTCAGTATCTTGGTATTCTCCATGAACTTAATGCAACAGTGGAAACATTTCATTGAGTCAGGTTACAGTTAGTCATCAAGTGTGTTAGTGGGCCTTACCATATCACACGGGGTTGTGAGCATGTTTACTTGGATGATGTGGGTTAAAGATAGGACAGACAGGCACATTTTGTCTGCCATATTCCCAGAGTTAGGCAGCTATTGCCCTTCTCACATATGGTTCTCCTACCCCCTCTTGTCTTTTCTCTAAGTTGGGCAGGAGACAGTAAAACATGTGGGCCTTAGGAGTTAAAGAAACATTTGGATGATTTACTACTACTTGAATTTATGCCACATGTTCTTATACAGAGGCTTTAAAAAAAAGTGTATTCTTCCTGGATCTAAAGGCTGCGGAGATGACTCATTTTTGCCTAAATTTTTTCCATCATAAGGATCTCCGTTAGCACTTCCAAGCTTAGAACTATCAGATCTGACAGTGTGTATTATGAAAACATATTTTTTGTTCTTTTTTTTTAAGGCAAAAATATGCTTGGTACTATTTTTAGTTCTAAAATTATACCATAAATCTAGCCCTTCTATCTTGAACAATAGACTCCTGAGAGACCCCAGGGTGTTTTGATTCTGTTCTCGTGAAAGTACGGTCTGCTTATCTAGTGGTCTTCTACTGGGGGTTCCATGAGTTTCTGATGGCAGGATGTTGAGTCTGCCACCCTCGATGACCTGCCCTTGCCAGTAAAAATCCTGAGCTTTTTTGTACTGTTTGTTGCCTTTTTGTATCCTCTGTAGTAATCCAGTGGCATGTTCACCTTTGCCCAAATTCTTGATCATAATAATATTTCTCAGATGATGTTTTAGTCATGCTACTATGCACTCAAAATCTTTCCAAAATGTTCTGCTTTAAACTCTTTAAAGCCTTTATAAAAGCACCTTTTATGTAATCTTTTTCTCTAACCTCTTTTTTTTCCTACTATATTCCTACTTCAGTGTGTTTTGTTTATTCTACATTGTAATTCTAAGGTGAAGATATTTCTATTTCTAAAAGGAACTTTTTTTTTTAATCAAGTAGAGCATAGAGAAGGCTATATCCTCCATAGCCAAATAATCTGTAATTACTTTAAGTCTAACATTCAAAATTATAGGATTTCTAATATCATGGGTGGGTTGTCTCGTGTGTTTTCAAATTTAAGCCCCTTGAATGTAAGTTCTGTACATATTGTCAGCATATAATATGAATCAGTATTACATTTTAACCTAGCTGATAAAACAGTATGGATGGAGATATCTCAAATTCAATGGCAAAGGGAAACAGAAATTGACTTTATGTTTATCAATGCAAGTAGTTCCTTGCAGGCTTAAACTGTATCACCAGTGGTTCAAGTCTATTCTGCTGCAGCTTGAGAAGTCACTTAACTCCCCTGATCCTCAATTTCCCCTTGTGTAAATGGGGATAACAGCATCTTCCTAATGAAGGTGTGGAGGGCGGGCTGAGGTAACACAGGGGAAGTGCTTAGAAAACTGCCTGCATTATAATCAAGCTCCACATTTTTTTTTTATTTTGGCAGAACCAGGGATTGAACTCAGGCCCTTGTGCTTGCCAGGGAAGTGCTTATTCCACTGAGCCATCTCCCTGGCTGAGCTTCACATCTTTTGGGATGGCGGTGTTTCTCTTTCATTTTACCATTGGACCACAGGAAAAGAAATGCTCTTTTAACAAATGGTAGATTTTTCAGATCTTTTCAAACATAAAAGTACTCAACAAGTTTTCACAAACCTCTAGGCATAAAAGTTTGTTCATGTTTTAGGAATATGGTTTAGTGTAGTTAGAAAGGTGCATGTTATTTTCTGCTCAGGGTGTTGGTACGTTGAGATGCAGTACAAAGTGTATTCTCTGCCAAATGTTTGCACACACAGTGTAATACTGTGCATGTGTATAGAAGAGCCCTACGCACCAAGTGTGTTCTGTGTGCATATGGTGAATTTACTTATCTTGTTCAGATTTCCACTTACCATTGCATCTGAGCCTTGCTATAAATATGGCTGCTGCAGATTTGTGCCTAGTGTCATCTGTATATCATTCTCCATAAAAACTTCCAAGGAACAGTTTCTTTTTGACTTTGATTCCTTGGCAGAATGTTTTTGTACTAAGAAATGCATAAGACACTTCCAAAGAACTCATTTTTCTCTCTCTCCATTTGGGGTAGTATCTTCCTTTTTTTTTAATTTTTAATTTTTTTTTAATGATGTGACTAATTAACCTTTCTCATTTTAAGTGAAGCGTGGATAGTTTTAACTTTTCTCATTCCTCTGTTTCCTTATTCTTCTGTCTACACCAGCCTCAGACAAAAACACCACTCGTGGTGTATTCTCATTATGAGGCAGTATAAGTCAAAAAACTATCCTCAAACCACACAGGTTTGGAATTTAAATCATGGTTCTGCCTCTTGATGTGACATCTTAGGAAGGACTTCTCTCTGAGCCTCAGTTTCTTCACCTGTAAAAAGGGAGCAGTTGGAAAGAACTGGCTATGCAAGTGTTTACTGGAAGCACATAAAGGTCTGATGGTCACCAGAGTTCCTTATTTGTATCTCTGCACTGGAGGCAACTATTAATTCAAGGACATTGATACCATATTTCTTGTGTTATGCAGCCCAGCTTAAGTTAAGGTTAAGCTGTTTTGGTTAAGTCCTGGAATGCCATCTGTAGTATTTTTTCTTTCCATCAGATGAATTATGTGCCCTGAGTCCTTTTCCCAGGTGAGCTAGTATGTCAGACAACTTTCTGTGGGATCCAGAAGTTGGAAACAGTTCCCAGAACAACTGAGTGTGATCAGGCACCTTCACAGGGTGCTGTGTTCCACCTAATCTTGACAACATCACTGTATTTAACGTAGTAATGGTCTCCTTTGATTTGCTTTGGTCCTTTTGAGAGTGGCCAGGAGGCTGTGGTGGCTCCTCTGACCTGTTCTTCATACTCCTGCCCAGTTACAGGTACCCTATCTATGAGCTCCTGTCAGCAGGTTTCTTGTCCTCAGACTACTGATGTTGGGGCAGGATAATTCTTGGGGGTAGGGGCTGACCTGTGCAAAGCAGACTGTTCAGCAGTGTTCTTCTCTCACTCCAAACCAGTTTCACTTCTGTAGTTTAAACAACCTAAGATATCTCTACACATTGCCCGATGCTCCAGGGAGGAATGGTTGAAAGTATCTCAACTAAGACCACCATTCTACAGTAAATGTCGAATCACCTGTTGCATTTCTCCCTGCCTGACGTAGGACTCTAAATCGTAACACACACTCAGTAAACAGGGGCTTCCCTTGTTTCAAGCAGGCAGGGTATGTTATTTACCAGGTGGCAGAAATAAAATAGAGAGTTTAAGAGCTCCAAGTAGGTACCATTTCCTAAAATTGGCCACTACTAATTACATCTTTTGTTTCTTTGCTGAAGAGACCCTTTGCCTTGCCAGGTGGCACATGCCTGTAATCCCAGCACTCGGGAGGCTGAGGCAGGAGGATTGTTGTGAGTTCGAGACCAGCCTGAGCTACAAAGTGAGCTTAAGGCCAGCCTGAATTGCATAGTGAGACCCTGTCTCAAAAAGACAAAAAAAAAAAAAAAAAAAAGAGTCACCACACCCCATTCCTACCAGCTCTCTGTGTAGGCCTCTGCCTCCTGACTCCAGCTACCATTTTCTTGTGTAACCATGGAGGTGAATGAGTAAGCAGTTTTCTTGGAAAATCAGGGAAGGGGTACAGAAGGTAGTATAAGTGACGAAGTATATCTGTCCCCACTTTAGTCCTGCTATCCCAAAGAAAATCGGAGATACTGGCCTGGACCCAGTTTTGATGTCTTTCAACCTAAAGTTTGGTCTTACAGAGTTTTTTGTACTGTAATACTATTTTGTACATTCACAAGTAGTTTGACTTACAGTGGATGGGAAGGAATATTCCAGGGAACACTCTACCAGTGTGGTAGACAGAATTCTAAATGCCAAGAATCTACAGAACCAGATACACAGGCTCCCTTAGAGCCTCTCCTCTGGCAGATGCATGCTTCTTGAACTCAAGACCTTGCGCTTTCCAGGCAGGTACTTATGCCACCGAACTATGTCCCCAGTCCTTAAATGCATGCTTCTTGAATATGCTTACTCTGAGATCTTAAATGGCCCTAAAAACAAACTTGCATATCCCTAGTTATTTTATTCAGTGTTTTAGCTAAAAAGGTATAGATTAAGTATGTCTAAGGCTATTTTTATTATGTGTTTTTTTAAAAACTTGTGTTTGCTTGTACACCTTTTTAAATCTTAAATACTGTGAGAACACACTTCTCTAGATGTGAGTCTTTCCATTTTTCTGACTGAAAGTGGTAGTACTGGAAGGTGGTGATAGTACCTTAAAGTTAGAAGCCTATTAAACATACCTTTAGTATGAACATCTCTGTTGTAACAGCTACAGTGGCCATGTATCCTCTGTCCTTGCTGGTAAATCTTTGAGAGAAAGTTCTATTAGCTAAATATTAAATCAGGGAGAGAAAAAAGACATTGAGCAAGTTATTTCAAGTAGTACAGGTGTTCTATTATATGTGTATATAAAAGAAAAGGAAACTAAATCTAGCCAGGATTCTAAAAAAAGCCTCAGAGGAATACTTGGCACTGTATCTTCTGATCAACCATCTGATTTGTCTTCAGAGTCTCTGATGTGTGTAACTTACAAATGATAGTTCTATGCTAGTATGATACCTCGGAACACCAAAGGAAGTGCCTAGAAATACACCAATTCTTTTAAAGTTTTATTTTTTTACTCTCCATTTCAGATATGGTTTTGGAGAGGCAGGGAAGCCTAAATTTGGCATTGAACCTAATGCTGAGCTTATATATGAAGTAACACTTAAGAGCTTCGAAAAGGTGAGAAAATACCAACTTCTCTAAAATCATAGTAGAGTTCCTCTCCATCTACTTCCTATTAACTCTCTTATGGGTGGTATAGTTAGTTGCTGTGTTGTTTCTCATTACCAGGTTTGCCTCTTGTGTCCCGCACTGCTACTGGAGCATGGGACAACAGAGCACAGCTGATGCACAACCAAAGAGCTCAGTGTTCTTATTTTGTTCCTATGTGTCAGCCTTTTTTTTTTTTTCTTTTTTTTTTTTTTTTAAACTTTTTTGGGTAGAATCCAAGACTTGTTCCTTTATTTGTTCCTAGACTTGTTCTTTTTGTACTTTTTTTTTCCTGGGTTGAGGACAAAAAGGATCACGTACTGCCAAGCAGCTCCTTGGGGGAGTGGGGCGCAGCTTTCCAGGGCTGAACGGATTGTACCCTTCTCAGGAATCACAAAGAGGCCTGCACTAGGGCTCCAAGTTATTATCCCAATTGCTAGGGCAGGAAGCCATGTTCTGTGTGTCCCCCCGCCCCAAGGACACAAGAAAGAAACTCTGCTAACCCTGGGCCTTTCTAGAATTTTTATACCTCTCACAGTGGAGAAGTGAGAAGATTTGTTATTTGTCTTGAGTTCCAGAAACAGTCTGCCTCAGTGGGAGGTTTTCCAACCAGGCCCACTTCTGGAGGCTCCCAGCAGTGTTGAACTGGGTGGACACACAGCACATGACCGAGCCACGGCCTCCGTCAGCCAGCTACAGTCCCTGTATGACCAACATCCGTTTCCTGGAGCTCCTCAGAAACTGCCTTTTGTATTCCTGTTTTATCCTCACACAGTACTGCCACCTCCATATTCTCTGCATTAAGCTTTGGACCAGAAATGTAACCATTTATATTTATTAGACTCCAGAAGAAAATTGTTGTCATATGAGCCTGAAACTTTGAACTGAGACACTGTGGAGGATCCCAAACTGGGATCCTCCTAATCAAACCCCTCCCACAAGCACAGGCTCTTCTCCCTGTATCACTTGTTGCTGGGCAACCTGTCTCAAATGCCTGCTAAGTCTTCACTGACCCTCCTATGCTGTCTTCACAGCATCTCGTGGTTTTATTAAGGAGGAAGAAAACAACCTTTAGCTCATGGCTTTCCCATTTCCCTTATTACAGAGGAATCCCTCTCCTCCCTTCTGTGCTTGTTAAGGAGAATTCTCTCTGTGGCATGCCACAGCAGCCCTCTGTCAACCATTGCCCCATAATAGTGTTCGTGCAACACTGCTGGGTATATTTACATGCAAGAAGGTTTGTGATGCCATTGGGGCAGTGTGGTTTATTCTACCTTATAGTATTAAGACTATATTTATGACCCATGAAGACTGAAGCAAATATGAAAAATGCAAGGGACCCTTGTTAACCAAGCTTTTGAATAACTGGGCTAAGTTGTTAGGAGGCAACTTGGGTCGCCAAATCATCAATATCCCCTTCCTTCCTGGCTGTGGGACCAGAAACAGACACAAATTGTCCACCCCATATACCACATACACACCCAGGGCCAGAAATGGAGCCTAGGGCCTCATGAATGCTTGGCAAGTGCTTAACTACTGAGCTGCATCCAAAGCCCCTACTAATTATCTTTTGCATAAAGAAAATTTTGTAGTTACTCACTTATATTTCATAATTCATATGCACTAAGTACTTACTACTCACCACACCTATTACCAGTTTCCCAGAAAATCCCCAGTTGTTTCATTAATTTTATTTAGCTAAATCTAGCTTGTTCATATGGAAAAATGCATTTACTTTTGGATTATATCTGTGCTGGTGGAGAGAAAGGATACCTGTATTACAAACTAGAAGGTGACCATGAGCTTATTTATTTGTAGCTCTGTTGTGATGTTTCTTCCCAAGCTGTGTAATTTTGGTTGTTTATGTGAAATTCCCCATCTATACATCTGTGCTGTGATACCATTCATAGGCATCAGGGTATCTTAGTTTTTAGAGTGACAGGTGAGTGCCCTGGAATTTGAAAAATTCCATAAGAATATACAACTATGACTTGACTACTGTAGTGTTCCCATTTTAGAATTGAAAAACTGAGGCTTGAGAGAAACAACTAGCTCAACTCAGAAGAACAGGTTAGTGGCCAGATGTGCAGGAGGGAGCTGCAGGGCCCACCTTCATTGGCTGAGCTCAAAGAGTCTCTTTGCAGTGCTAGCAGTTTATGTTCCTTGAGTGCTTTGTCTGCCCCACCCACCAGGCAGCATGGGTTGAGCCCCAGCATGGCCATTGTAGAAAGTGAATTTGGAAGCAGTAGAAAGAGCACTAGCCTGGCGGTGGTGCAGTGGCATGTGATTCTAACAGCTGGTGTGTTTTGAGATTTGGGTTGGTTCCTCAGGGCATCAACCAGTGATTTTCCTTGTGTGCTCCTCTAACCATTGCCACAAATTTACACACAGGCCAAAGAATCCTGGGAGATGGACACCAAAGAAAAACTGGAGCAGGCTGCCATTGTCAAAGAAAAGGGAACTGTGTACTTCAAGGTGTGTGAGTCCCTGTACAATCCTTTCCATTTCAGAGGATTTGCTCAGATGGCAATGAATTGTGCTGATATTCCCTACTGTGAATTCTATCAACACCCTTCTTGGTAAGAATAAACCTTCATTTTTACATGTCTGCCAATTCAGTGATGGTAAGAAAGGAGTGAATAAATGTAAAAAAAAAAAAAAAAAAAAAAAAGAGGTATACCTCTTTTATGCGTTATAGTCTAGATTGTAGTCTTCCATAAAGGCAGACCAAAGGTCTCATTCGAGACCTAAAGCATCTTGCTTTATACATAGACAGAATAATTGTTAAGTAATAGAACTTAGGCCCAGGGATATAACTCAGAGGCACAGTGCCTGCCTGGCCAATGCAAGGTCCTGACTTAAGTTCCCAGTTTTTTAATTTTGTTTTGTTTTGTTTTTTTATGTATTTTGTACAGGGTCTACAGGGTCTCACTACATAGATAGGACTCATAGTGATTCTCCTGTTTTCAGCCTCCCAAAAACTGGGATTACAGGCGAGTGCCACCACACCCAGTCTCAAATCAATGTCTCAGGGAGCCCTGGGGGGCAGGCCCAGCAGGCACACTGGGGATCAACCCCAATCTCTGCTTTGCTGCTCTGCTTAAGCAAGTGCTTTAATCCACTGAGCCATCTGGCTGGCCCTTCAGTTCCCAATACCAAAAAAAAAGAATTCTCAGGGGTAAGTTTCACATTATTTTCCTTTCACTGTCTTGTTGAAATCATCAAAAAAAAAAAAAGAAAAATCCTATGACAAAGGGATAATAAAGAATATATAAATTTATGTATATTTATTTTAATACAATATTCTTCCTAAGTATTATGTTATATTGGTTTATATGTAAATGTGGCCAAGTCTTTCCTTAAGACTATTATTGGTATATTGCTCTGTTTTTGTTTTACCCAGCTGGGCCTCATAGTGATCCTCCTGTCTCAGCTTCCCCAAAGCTAGGATTATAATTGTGTTCCACCACACCCAGTTTCAGTGGCCAGCCCAGCATGCCCAGGGTTCCTCGGCTGGCATAGCATGTGGTACCAAGATTGAATGCAGGTCCTTGCACTTGCCAGGCAGCCGCTTAAACCATCAAGTTATCTCCCCGGCCCTATTGTTGCTTTGATTTGCTTTGTTTGCTTTAGTTGGAGAGGGGATGTACTGAGGATTTAGCCCAAGGCCCTATAGACATGCTAGGCAAATGCTGTCTCTACCATTGAGCTATGTACGGAGTCCAAGACCTGTTATAGTAATACTTATAACTGAAAAAAATGTATTCTCTTTACCTGTTAGGTGGAAACAGCAAATATTCCAACAATAAATCTTTAACATTTATTTAACATAAATAAGAAATACATCACTACCTACCAATATTGCCATAACTGAACAACAAAGAAAAGGTATCCTCTAGTGATGCTAGCTGCTACTGACAAATCTCCCAAGGCTGGAACAGATGACACAGTGTCCAGGTCAGCCATGAACAGGTTTCTTTTTTCTTTTTTCTTTTTTTTTGGGGGGTGGTACAGGGATGGAACTCAGGACCTTGCACCTGCCAGGCAAACATTTATTCCATTAAACTATCTCCCTGGCCCAATGCACAGGTTTCAGAAGAAGCTGATACGAGGAAGGTTAATTGCTCCTAATGGCCATGATGATCCCATGAGACATCTTCAGAAATATCTGAATGATTCTCTTGTCATATCTAGGATAGTGATATTCCCTCCCTTACATCTTAAATCCATGGATTTAAGAAAGAAGAAAGCACATCTAGTTCCATTCATTCTAATTAGAGTGCTCTTCCCATTGCTCACTTACCTCCAACACTGCATCTTCTGCACAGCAAGTAGAAAGGGCTTTGGTCAGGGAGAAGTTACCGTGGGAAATTTGTCAAGATTTGTTTTCTTTTTCTTATCATTTCTTTTTGCCATTGAAACTCATGAGCAGAAGTCAGTGATGTTTTTTAACAATATAAAGCAAGGATGCATACAAGTACTTTCATCAAGTTTTTTTTTTTTTTGAAGAATCTGCTATAAGATATGCTATTGACTTTACAACCTTGTCTGGAGAGAATGGAGGTAATGCTGACTCAAATGAAACAGCTGGAGAATTACGGAGGAAAGTGTAATCGACACAAGAGGAGCACAGCCTGGACTATTTCTGTTTTTCAGACTTTGAACCAAGACCCATAATTGGGTCATCAAGTCAGTGTAGTAGAAGCATACTATAGTATATAATAAGGACAAGTTTTGTTGCATAAAACTTTTATTATGAGTAGGTACAAGGCTGTAATTTAAAGCATAGGAAACAGGAGGATCACTACAAGTCCAAGCAGCATGGTGAGACCCTGTACCAATTACATTGAAAACAATTTTTTTTTAAGTATAGGTTTTACTGTGGTTTATAGTCATACCTGAACTTCATGGATTTAAATATTTATTTCTAATTATCACATATAAAGTAATGTGTAGGTCACAAGAAAGCAAGAGGGTATGTTAGAATGGGCTCTGAAACTGGAAATTTGGAAAACTAGGCTTTATTGCTCTTCAAATGATTTTTTTCTTCAATTGATTTAAACTCATTTGTCCAAAGAGATTTTAAAAGAAATTATACTAGATTATCTCCAAGTTTCTTTCTACTCCGAAATTTCTGTGAGTTTCTGAACTCAAAAGCAAGTTGATATTTTTTAAAATTCTGAGTCTATTTTGCACTATTCAGTTAAGTTTCCAAATGGGTTATTTGTATACCCAGTTACATAGCATACTAGAATAAGAAAGGTTTCTGTCCAGAGCTTAGGTCCAGAATGTTCCTGGGTTCCATAGACATTCTAACTATATTGCCATGTGCTGGATAGTAACATTCTGGTTACCAGTGAACTGCTGTTGTGCCAGTGTTACTGGAAGAATATAATAGAGTTTGAAAGTTGCTCCTGCCTGCTGATGCCCAGCTAACCTAGCATTGCGGTGTGACTAATCACTTCCATTTTGGGTGATACAGGTGTAAACAGATCTGCTCCACACAGTAGAAAAGCATAGCACATACAATATAATAAGCAACTATGTTATTGGCTTAAATATTTAAATACTATCCTGCTTATTGTTAGGGTTTACTTCTTCCACATACCTTTTTAACTAATTATGAAACCACTATAGGCAGCCCTTCAGGCAGAATCCCAGAAGAGGCCTTGTCCTCGAAATCACTGCCCTTGAAGACCTTCTGATGGGACGAGGTTTGTAGTGGCAGACAATGACACTGATGGTAGTCACCTTATATGGTCACAGACTCCTGTGTGTTTACAAGGACTGAAACAGATTTTAGGGGAAAAAAACTTATAGATGAAGGATATAAAGCCACGATATTTTTGTACAATGTTCAGTATGATTTTATTTTAAAAAGAACAAAACAGGGCTGGCCAGATAGCTCAGTGACTAAAATGCCTGCTTAGGTAGAGCACAGGGACCAGGGTTCAATCTCTGATACCACAAGCTGTTCTAGCCCCACCCCCAGGGCACACTGAGATGCTGATTGAGCCTGGGCATGGTGGGGTGTGCTTGTAATCCCAGTGCTTGGGAGGCTGAAAACAGGAGGATCACTCCGAGTCCAATCTACATAATGAGACCCTATTAGACCTTGTACTAAATTCATAAAAAAAAAATTAAAAAATTCTCTTAATTTTTTTATACAGAGTTTTTAAACTCTGTATAAAAACAATGATACAGAGTTTTAAAACAAGATGATAGGAGATTAATGTGGTCATTATATTGCAATTGTTATCTTCAAAGTAGTTGCTCGGGGGGCTAGGGATATAGTTCAGCAGCACAGCGTTTACCTGGCAAGCTCAAGGTCGAGTTTGATTCCCAGTAGCGCCCCCCAAAAAAAAATTCAAAGTAGTTGCTCAGATAGTTCAGTATGTTTTTGTTTTAAACTGAGTGTTATTTATAAAAGAGCATTTAAAAACGTTAGTTTATAAGGTAAAAATGATACAGTAAGCTAAAAATAATTTATTGAAAAAAGAATAGTTTTAGGGCTTGCCTGATAGCTCAGCGGTCTAAAGCGCCTCTCAGGGACCGCAGTTCGAGCCCCAGCACCACATGCCATGCCCGCCCCTCCCCCCAGGGCGGGCTGAGCTCACCCGCCACCCCCGCAAAAAAAGAATCCCTGATGTGTAGCGAGACACTGTAATAAATAAAGGAATTTTAAAAAAAAGAATAGTTTTAATAAACATAGTCTGTCTTCCTCACATGTACCATATTTGTTAGGCCCACAGAGGCAGGCACGATGCCCTGGCCTGCACACTCACCCAGACCCACGTTGCAGGCCTGCAGCTCCTGTCACGGCGTTGCCCGACACAGATGTATGGCGTATATAAATTGTAGCTGCCATCATTGCAGCTGTCCAGTATTCAGCGTAGTAATGGGCCTTGCAGGCTCACAACCTAGGAGGGCAGTAGGTGATACCACCTGGATTTGTGTGAGTGCTTCAGTAGTGTTCTCTTTTTTTTTTTAATTTTTGTTTTATTGAAGTACAGATATCAATGAGACAGTTTTAAGATACCTTGACAAGATGGATTTGATAAATTAATACATTGCAAACTGTTTTCATAATGTTTTGGTAAGTAGTGTTCTCTCAGTGACCAGAATGCATCCCATCATTATTTTCCCAAACTTTTAAGGAGAATATTAATAGTTTGGGGGATTCAAAGCTTCTGACATTTGATAGAATTATATCAAAGCAATGTAGAAAAATGGATTAGCTAATCAGAAGAGGTAATTGATTATTGATCAATATCTAATTTTAGAGCTGGGCGTGGTGGCGCATGCCTGTAATCCCAGCACTCGGGAGGGTGAGGCAGGAGGATTGTTGGTGAGTTCGAGACCAGCCTGAGCTACAAAGTGAGCTTAAGGCCAGCCTGAACTGCAGTGAGACCCTGTCTCGAAAAGACCAAAAAAAAAAAAAAAAATCTAATTTTATTTTTTTATTTTATTAAAATATTTATTTATCATTTAATTTATTTCATTCTAATTTTAATCTTTTGCATAGACTTGGTTGCCACTACCAGTTATGATGTTTTCAACAAGATACTAGACAGTTTGGGAATTCAACCAAATTGAAATGGATTTTATTAAACTTGTACATAACAAGTTTATAAATGGTTTTAGAGTCAGTGAAATTAACATTTGAACACCAGGGAAATTGGAAGCTGTTATCAAAGCTATCAACAAATTATTAGCATAATAATTGATAGGACTTATATAGACTTTTTTTAACCATAATTCTTCTTGATGTTTTCTGGTGTAAGTTACTAGTTAGTTATTCACACTTTATTTTTCATCATAATGAGAAACTGAGAGGGCCAGGGAGATGGCTCAGTAGAATAAGCACTTGCCTGGCAAGCTCAAGGACCTGAGTTCAGTCCCTGATTCTGCCAAAAAAAAAAAAAGGCTTGTATTTTGGGCTGGGGAGATAGCTCAGTAGATTAAGTGCTTGCCTGGCAAGTGCAGGGTCCTGAGTTCAATCCCCGGTATCACAAAAAAAAAAAAAAAAAAAAAAAAAAAAAAGAAACTGATGTATGCTTAAGTATTTATCCTTGAGAAATTCTGTATATAACATATGGAACATTATTTCTATGCTAAGTAGTATTTTACTTGTACCACAAAAATGCATTTACTTTTAATGTTGTACATATATAGAGAGATATAGACATATGAACATTTCTACTTAAAATTATAAGAAATGCCAAAATTAAATTGCATAAACCTAAATGCCTTTTTTTGATTGTTCGGTGTTTGAGACAGGGTCTCACTATATAGTTTAGGCTATCCTCAGATTTGCAGTGATCCTCTTGCTTCAGCTTCCCCAGTGCTGGAATTACAGGCCTATGCCAGGAAGCCCAGTGCTACAAAACAAGATTTTGTTTAATTAAATTAGAAAACTGGAAGGGATCACACCTAATTTTAGAGAACATGTTCAGTAATGAAACAATGTCGTGAAGCTGTATGTCATGTAGTGCTGTATCCTGAATATATACAGAGACAGCAGGAATTAGTGATCAGTACCAGAAACCAACACTCAAGTATCCGCATGGTTACTTTGTTGCTCACTAATGTGATAACTGCAGCCATGATTTATATATTTTATAACTATGTATTTTGTATTATGAACCTTCTTAAAATTACTGATCTTTGGATAAACTGTGGTTCAGCAGTCACACATATGGAATGTATTATTTTTAACATACAATTCAATAGACAAGATCTTTCAAAACATTAGTCTATTGGGGAACACTTAATGACAGGTTCAAAAACACTGACCTAAGACTTTTCTCCCAGAATTTTTCTGAACATCTTCTCCCACTGAAAACTTCCCTAAAGACACCTTTGTAGTTGTAGATAAAGATCCATGCGTTGATCCTGGCTGTTGTGCCAGGCTTCAGAGTGGTTGACAGATCGTTTCCAACGCACACTCCCTTCCCCTGTCGAATTCAGGGCAGGTCTCACTCTGCCACACTGCCCTCCTCTTCAAGCAGGATGCACTGGACTGGAAATGTGTATTTCATGCACATTGGTGCTCCATATGCATTGACCTGTTGGTTTTGGTTTTTGCCTGAGTGTGTAAATCTCTCTCCTTTAGCTAGGAGTTTTAAGTGGGAATGGTTGGCTGGTGAGGCTGTGAAACCTTCTTTCAACCCCTGAACACTAATGAGAAGAAAACTAGGAGAGGACGCTCTTCATTTGTCTTTGAAAATAATTACTACATACAGGTGGCAACCTGATATTATGCCAGGCATTGTGCAGGCCATTTCCACTGACATGGCTCTTACCCTCTACCTGAGTGTCTGTAGGACAAAAGTGTCTCTGTCACACCTAGGTAGTATTTTTTTCTTTTCCAGTTTGGTGGCAGAGGTATACCATGCAGTGACATGGGGTTCTTGCGCCCCCTTGTGCTCCGAGGAAAGAAAGCACTTTTTTTTTTTTTTTTTTTTTTTTTTGCTGAACCAGAAATTGAACTCAAGTCCTTGCACCTGCCAGGCAAGTGTTTATTCTACTGAGCCATCTCCCCGGCCCCAAAAGCAGCTCTTAAAGCCTGCTCATTGAGGATGACCATCCACCCATGGAATTGTTGGAGACAAACCACCCTTGCTGAATATCAGTGATGCAATTTAGACATGTCATCTGCAATAGAGAAGGGTCCACCTTGTCTGTTTTTCCCCTTCACTGTTTTAGTGCATAAGTGGAGGGAGGGTACTGGAAATTGAGCACTTTTGCAAAATTATGTACCTACAGCCCACCTGCCTTTTCTTTCTTTTTCTTTTTCCTTTCCTATCTTTTCCTTTTGAGATGGGGTTTATTTATGTAGTCCAGGCTGGCTTCAAATTTGCAGCAATCCCTCTGCTGCCTCAGCCTCTTGAGTACCAAGAATACAGGTGTGTGCCACCATACCTGGCCTGTCTGCCTCTTTTTTTTTTTTTTTTTTTTTTTTTTTTTGACAGGGTCTTACTACACAGGTCAGAATTTCTGATTGTGGGGGCTATCCTGGTCACTATGGAATGATCCTTCAGTTTTCAGCCTCTCTCCAGTGCTAGGATTACAGGCATGTACTACCATACCTGGACTTGGTCTCTGGCTCAGTGTGGCAGGAAGGCAGGTCCAGCACCACATGCACTCCGGGGCCTCAGACCCCAATCCCCATGCTTGCCTAAGCAGGAGCTTAGTCTGCTGAGCTACCTTTCTGGCTCCTGACTTTCTTTCCACTTTTTTTTCTTGTTTTTGGCTGGCACTCAGGCTGCCTTAGGGCAGGTCTGGGGATTGAATCACAGTATCCTGCGTATCCTGCACCTGACTGCATTTGTATAAGCAGGTGCTTAAACAACTGAGCTAGCCGGCAGGCCCCCTTTCTTTCTACTTTGATCAGAGTCTCACTTAGTTGCCTGGGCTGACCTGGAACTTGTGATCTGCCTGTTAACAGCCTCCCAAATAGCTATGAGTACAAGCATGTGTCACCATGCCCAATTTATTTATTTATTTATTTTTTTTTTTTTTTTTTTTTTTTTTTTTTTTTTTTTTTTTTGTCTTTTTTGAGACAGGGTCTCACTGTGCAGTTCAGGCTGGCCTTAAGCTCACTTTGTAGCTCAGGCTGGTCTCGAACTCACAACAATCCTCCTGCCTCAGCCTCCCTAGTGCTGGGATTACAGGTATGCGCCACCACGCCCGGCACCATGCCCAATTTAGTTTAGGATTTTTTTTTTTTTTTTTTTTTTCAGAACCAGGGATTGAACTTAGGCCCTTGCACTTGCAGGGAAGCATTTATTCCACTGAGCCATCTCCCCAGCCCTAGAATAGAATTCTTAAACGACAGCACAACTAACACTGGATTGGATAATTTCTGGTTGTAGGGGCTGACCTAGTCACTATGGAGTGTTTAAAATCATTTCTGGGCTCTGCCCACTCAACGCTAGTGGTATACCCCACACACATTTGTAATATCTAAGAAGTCTCCAGATGTTCTTTGGGGAAACAAAATCACCCCCAGTTGAAAACTACTGTTTAGGTGTTTTTTTGTTTTTTGGGGTTTTTTTGGTACCAGGGATCTAACTCAGGACTTTGTCCCTGTCAGATAGACTGCTAAGCTGCTAAGCTGTCTCCTGGCCTTAGTATTTTAGAAGCAAGAATACTGTAAGACATATTTTGGCTCATTAAGACTGAGTCTGCTTAGGCAGATGTAGGGGCCTGGGTTTGATCCCCAACCTGCCATGCTGGTGCTGGGGAGATGACTCAGTAGAATAAGCACTTCCATGCTGGCCTTGCCCCAGGGTGCACTGAGACTGCAAATGGTGTGGCGGCATGTAACCCAAGTGCTTAGGGGGCTGAAAATGGGAGATCACTGCAAGTCCAGTCTACATAGTGAGACCCTGTAGGCCCTGTACTAAATACATTTTTTTTTTTTTTTTTTTTTTTTTTTTTTTTTTTTTTTTTTTTTTTTTTTTTTTTTTTTTTTTTTTTGTCTTTTTTGAGACAGGGTCGCACTATGCAGTTCAGGCTGGCCTTAAGCTCACTTTGTAGCTCAGGCTGGTCTTGAACTCACAACAATCCTCCTGCCTCGGCCTCCCTAGTGCTGGGATTACAGGCCTGCGCCACCACGCCCAGCCAAGAAATTGAAATATAAATAAAATTGAGAAGTACATACCAAAATTGCAATACTCTGGTAGGCTGAGGCAGGAGATTGCAAGTTGGACTCCATCCTGGTCAGCTTAGCAATTTAGTGAGACCCTCCCTGTCTCAAAACAAAATTTTAAAAAAGGCTGGAGATACAGCTCAGTGTAGAAGCCCTGGATTCAATCCCCAGGACTGATGAGTGAAATTATGAGACATTTCATAAAAATGAAAGAGATGTCAAATAATCTAAATGCCCTATAAATGTAAAGGAACTATTAAGAAACCTACTTTTTTAAAAATAAATCTTATTTTTCCACCATTCTGATTACTCAGAACCTACTAAAGTAATAAGACCAAGATTTTGTCCTTTCTGACTCCTTTCCCTATAATAGTGTCCTGGAGGGTGGTTGCAAAGTCAGTGGGTTGCGTTAGAAATGAAAGGGAAAGAGGAAACTGGGCATGACTGGAGAGCCCTTGCCTAACCTACATCAGATGGCATCTTTCTTTCCATCTCCATTTTTGCTCCCAATGATAGGAAGATTAGGGGGGGCAGGGGTTGAGTTGGTTTTGTTTTTTTGTTTGTTTTTGGTGGAACTGGAGATTGAACTCAGGCCCTTGTGCTTGCCAGGCAAGCACTTATTCTATTGAGCTATCTCTCCAGCACCTGGTTTGGTTTTGAGACAGAGTTTTACTATGTAGTTCGGGCTGGCCTTGAACTCAGTATATACCCAAGGCCGGCCTCAAACTCCTAGCACTCCTCTTGCTTTAGCCTCTTGAGTACTGGGATTACAGGTTTGTGCCAACCATAGCCAGACTGGTAGGAAGTTTGATTCCATAGTTATACTCCTCTGACTTGAATGTTTACTCAGCAAACATTTCTTAAGGACCTCTTTGTGCTAGATCCTAGATAATCCAAAACTGATAGGACAAGTTGCCTGTCCTCAAAGACCTCATGACTCAGCAAGGAAAAAGGGACAGAAATAAAATGCCAACCCTAAAGCTGCTGAGGACTTCTTACCTTTTTATAGTGGACTAAAAAGTGTAGGTCTAGGGCCAGGGAGATAGCTCAACAGCATTAGTGTCTGCCTGGAAAGTACAAGGTCCCGCTGGGGATATAGCTTAGTAGCTTAATCACCTGCTTGGCAAGCAAGGTCTCTAGTTCGATACCCAATACCACAACAGGAAAAAAAAAAAAAAAAAAAAGCCACTAAATTGAATATGCATGGACTGGGGAGATAGCTCACTAGAATAAGTGCCGGCAAGTACAAGGGCCTGAGTTCAATCCCTGGTTCCACCAAAAAAAAAAAAAAAAAAAATCAGCGTTGAACCACTCAGTGTGAGAAATATTAGGGGCCAGCGAGATGGCTCAGTAGAATAAGCGCTTCCCTGGCAAACACAAAGGTCTGAGTTCAATCCCCAGTTCTGCAAAATAAAAATAGTGCAAGGTCCTGAGTTTGATCCCTGGCACCAAAAATAAATAAATAAATAAAATGTAGGTCTAAAGCTATAAGAAAGAGATAAGTATTGTTTTAGCTTGGCTACCATAACAAAATACCATAATACCTTAACAGTACCAAAATACCTTAACAATAGGAGGAAGAGAGCTCTGTTGTCTCTTCTTATAAGAACACTAATCTTGTCATAAGGGCCTCACCCTCCTGACCCTGTGTAAACCTAATTACTTTCCAGAGGACCTATCTAAATACCATCACCCTAGAGGCAAGATAGCTCAGTGGACTAAGTACTTGCTTAGGTAAGCACAGGGGCCAGTGTTCGATCCCTGGCACCACGTGCTTGCTGTGCTTGCCCCACCCCTGGGTGCACTGGGTCAGCCATGAAATCCAGGCATAGTGGCGTATGCCTATAATCCCAGCACTAGAGAGGCAGAAAACAAGAGGATCACTTCCAGTCCAAGCTGTGTAGTGAGACCCTGCGTGTGCGTGCTAGCGCGTGCACACACACACACACATACACACACACACACATACACACTGGGACTTAGTGTTTTCAGCATGAAAATGTGGAGTGGGGCATGCCATGTAGTACAAATCAAGCACTTCTAATGAGGAGACCTGCTTTCTTATTCTTACATGAAAGTTGCATCACAGCTTTGTGAGACAGAGTGTGACAGACGTAGAATTTAGTGCCCTTCTCTTGCATAACCTCAGCATCCTTTGGCATTGACTTTCTGCAGCAAAGCTGATAAGGTCAGTGAATCATCCTTTCTCCAAAGAAGTGATTGCAAAGAAGGCCATCTGGGGGATGTCACATAGGCCCATGCAGACCTAGGTCCTCCTCATCATGAGAGGCATCTTTTCTACCAGCAGGGCTCATTACTCATACAACTACTTGAACTCTTTATAATCAGTGCCTTTCCCTTTACTCAGTCTGTTATTTTCTTACCCAAAGCCATTGGTTCAGGTTTGGAGTCTGTGGGGTGAGACACACTCATTGCTTTCAGTGTGCTGAATCCTGATGATGTCACTGGGCCTGGTGTCCTACTGGGTCCAGCTGCTTTCTGCTATCCGGTAGAGGTATCTGTGTTCTCAGGCCCATAATCAGTTCTTGCACAAGAGAGCACTCAGCTCTGTTCCTATTTTCACTAGCTGTCACTCCATTTTTTCATTCATCATACAATAGCAATAAGCACATTGTCTCAGTCTCATGCTTTCTTATAGAGAGCATACTATGTACATATATACATGTATATATTTTCATACTTTTTATTTATATGATGTATTTGCTTGTAATTATTAGAATTGTCATTGAGTAAGAGCAAAAAATATGAGTAGAAGATTTGTCTCAGTTGACTGACACCTATGTGATTAGTGTTATTTGTTGCTGCTTATCAGCGATGTGTATTCCCATTTCCCTTACCTCAGCATCTTTAGGCTGTGGCCAGCTTTGGCCCAATGCTTGTTTTTGTAAATTTTCACTAAGAAAAAGAATGGAGAGACAGTGTAAAGAACAGGAAAATAATTCTGCCAGCTGTTCCTTGAATAGATCACTACTACCTAGAATATATAAAAAATTTAGGGGCCAGCAAGATACCTCACTGGTGTAAAGCATCTGCAGAGGCAAGCTTAAACAGGTGCAGGGGACTGCGGTTCGATCCCTGGTACCATATGCCATGCCAGCCCTGCCCTTGGGGTGGGCTGAGTGGGCCAAAAAGAAGAATTTAAAAAACTTAGACCTCCCCCCAAAATAAAAGACCAAATAGGCAAGTGAAATGAATAGACACTTCTCAGAAAAAGAAGTGCAAATGGCCAATAAATATATGAAGAAATGTTTGACATCTCTACTCATTACAGAAATGAAAATTAAACCAATATTGAGATTCTATGTTACCCCAGAAAGGCAATTATCAAGAAATCAGGTAATAACAAATTCTGGCAAGGCTAGGGGGAGGGCTTCTACATTGTCAGGGGGAAGACAACCTCTGGAGATTCCTCAAAAAACTAAA
Organism: Ctenomys sociabilis; assembly: GCA_004027165.1. NCBI lineage: Eukaryota > Metazoa > Chordata > Mammalia > Rodentia > Ctenomyidae > Ctenomys > Ctenomys sociabilis. Next base: position 47,655 of record PVKA01002120.1, read on the forward strand.
AATAGCAATTCCATTGGATTAACCTATTCCTCTTCTAGGTATCTTCCCAAAAGAGTTAAGACATCATATTACAGTAATACATGAATACACGTGTTTATAACAGCACAACTTATGATAGCTAAATCTTGGAAGCAGCCTATAAGTCCATCAATAGATACCTGAATAAAGAAAATATACTTGTATATTTACAAGGTCGTGGAGTACTGTGTGCTATAAAGAAAGATAAATTTGAGTCATTTGTAGGAAAACGATGCATCTTGAAACCATAATATTAAGTGAAATAATTAGATATATAAGCTTAAATGGTGCATGGTTTCTCTTATATCAGAAACCCAAGGTATATATAGATTAAGGCACAAAAAAAAGATGATAAGAAAGAGGGAATAGATCTGCAAGTGGGAATGGTACTAAGGGGGGGTAAAAAGAATTAAGATGTATTATGTTAATGTATTAACTCCCCATGAGGAATGCAGCCATGTACTGCAAACCTGTACTAATGAAAAAAATAGAAAAAAATTTTCCTAGGCTTCAGCCGCCCCCACTTCTGCCTCACCAGTGACAAAGCTGAATAGCAGGGAGTCTGGTTCAGGTGGTCAGCTTTGCTGCCTTTGGGTCTGGCCCTTGCCAGATCACAGGTTTACTACACAGTGCCTAACACCAGGAGAACAGAAAAAATGTTCCCTTCAGTAAACTAAACTGTGCACCATCCTTCTGAAAGATTGCTAAGTATTTGCATCAAAAAATGAACTAGAGGGACAGATGAGGCATGGCAAGGAGCCTCTTGCCAGCTGAGGCTACTGAGCCCCCACGAGAGCAGACAGGCCTGGAGCCCGCTGAGCAGGCTCCTGTGTGGGGCCATTGGTGGTGCAGTGTTGGCTGTCCCAGGAAGAGCAACACTTGCATCTCTTTTGTCCTCTTTGCAGATTGAAGTACAAAAAGCAAATACTAATTTTTTTTTTTTTTTCTTCTAGGGAGGGAAATATATGCAGGCAGTAATTCAGTATGGGAAGATAGTATCCTGGCTAGAGATGGAATACGGTTTATCAGAGAAGGAACTGAAAGCTTCTGAATCATTTCTGCTTGCTGCTTTTCTGAACCTGGCCATGTGCTACCTGAAGCTGAGAGAGTATGCCAAAGCTGTGGAATGCTGCGACAAGGTAAGGGTATCTCTGAGAGATGGATGTGGATAGTCCAGGTCTTTTTCTCCACAACCATACGTGGTCTCTTTGCCTCCTCCCTATTAAAGGCTGAGAGTTTTCTGTTTTGTAGATTTATTGGCATGTTTGATATTGTTTTTCAGTATAAATTGGGAAATTCAAAAAGGTTATTGTCACAATCAGATTTTTCTGATACTTAGAGTACTTGTTTAGGTTACTTTTCTCTCATTGCTGAGACAAAATACGTGACACCCAAAATTAAGCTTAGCTCACAGTTCCTGGAGATTTCAGTCCATACGCGGCTGGCTTCAAGGCAGAGTGGCACATGGCAGAAGACAGCAGTTGATGGTGGTGGAAGAACCAAAAGCAACAAGAGCAAAAAGGGAGAAGCAAGCCAAGGCTCTTCCCCTTCCTTACATGGCATTCAGGCTACCCGTCCTAGGGTGGTGCAGCACCTGCAATCTCAGTATTGGGTCACAAATTAATCGCAGACTCTAGAAGCTGCCCCATGACTACATGAGGCATTGGGGGGACATCTAGACACAAACCATTAAAGTGCTCATGATACCTTATAAAGGTTTTAATAAAACGAAATGCCTTGCAATCTTAACTTTCCCTATACCCCTTGAATTCGCCATCAGCGTGGGCATGTAGGGTTCCCTAGGAAAAAGCAAATTCAACTCGAGCTTTTTAGTACTTTGCTGTACCACACTGCACTCACTTACTGGAAGGCACTTGCAGGCACTTCCGATGCCTTCCTGTGAAATGTATATGGATAATCAGAAAGACCACCTAGCACCTGTCAGCCCTCTCCGTTTTTGCTTCTGTGTTGTTTGTTGCTGCTGTTTCCCACCTTGATACAGCACTGGAGGCACTCAGTACACTATTCTGACTTTTTTACCACCCCCTGCTGGCTATATCTGGTTTCAGAGTGAATGGGGCATATGGTACCATGAATAAAGCTAGAACCTGGATGCATCTTAAAGGATAGTCAAAGCAGTAAGAAAAACAAAAGGCAATAATATTGTGCAGGGGCCCAGGGAGATAGCTCAGTAGAATAAGCACTTGCCTGGCAAATCCTGAGTTCAATCCCCAGTACTGCAAATTAAAAAATCTTGTATATCTTGGGTAAATTTTGTTTGTTCTCTTTTATTTTTTATTGATTTATTTATTTTTGTGGAACTGGGCATTGAACTCAGATTTTGTTTGTTTGTTTGTTCTTTATTTCATTGTTGATGCTGGGACATGAACCTAAAGCCTCACTCATGCTAGCCAAGAGCTCTCTGCCCCACACCCCAGCTTTTTGTTTTGAAGCAGTCTCCTCTCTGATTTGTCCAGGCTGGTCTCAAACCTACCACCCTCCTCCTCAGCCTCCCATGCCTTGCAGGCATGGCCCGCTCTGCCTGGCCTCATTCACATCTTTTGATTACATTATCTGAAGCCATTATTTTCATTAAAGCAGTCATATAATACTTCTATCAACCCTGTGTTCTCACTTCTGTTTGGTTTATTGTATCTCTCTCTATAAAGCTTTAAAGTTTTTAATATTTACATGTTCAAATCTTTTTTCCCCCCTAGAGAAAGTCTTTCCCACCTTAACATTATAAAAATAATGGTTGTATTTTATAACTGGGGGCTTATATGCAGACTGATCTAAAGTTTATTTTTGCATTTATAACATGAAGAATTTTATTCTTTTCTGTGTACATAGCCACAGGTCCTACTCAGCTAGTTCGGTGTCAGCCCTCCCTTGCCGATTCAGGGCATGAGTGGTTTGAGCTGCAGCCCCATGCGCCTGGCTCTGAGCGCTGTGCTCTGGCGCGCTGGCCTGCTTGTCCATGTGCAAGTAATCAGACTTCGAATTTCAATAGTTTTGTAGTAAATCTTTTGCTTTGGTAGAATAAGTCCCTCTTATTTTTTTCCAAAGATTTTCCAGCTACTTTTGGCCATTTACTTTTTTTTTTTTTTTGTCTTTTTTGAGACAGGGTCTCACTATGCAGTTCAGGCCGGCCTTAAGCTCACTTTTTAGCTCAGGCTGGTCTCGAACTCACAACAATCCTCCTGCCTCAGCCTCCCGAGTGCTGGGATTACAGGCATGCGCCACTACGCCCGGCTCTGGTCATTTACTTTAAAATTGAGCTTTAAAACTACTATGACAGCCCGATAGCTCAGCAGATTACAGCACCTGCTTAGGCAGATGCAAGGACCAGGGTTTGACCCCCAGCCTGCTGGCCAGTCCTGCCCCTGGGGCTCACTGAGATGGCGACTGAGACTGTCCTTGTGGCGCGCCTGTAATCCCAGCACTTGGAGGCTGAAAACAAGAGAATCGCTACAAGTCCGCAGTGAGACCCTGTAGACCCTATACTAAATACATAAAAATAAATAAATAAATCTTTAGGGACCCTTCCTAAATATAAAAAATTAACTTGAAGTTACATTAAATACAGTAACTAACTTGACTAGTACATTTTGATTAGTATATAATTCTCTAAAACACTACTTTTTTTAGTACACATTTTTTATCTCTTTTTGTCAGGAGATTTTAGTAAGTTGTTTAACTGCTGAATTTTCTTTTTTTTTTTTTTTTTTTCCGGAACCAGGGATTGAACTCAGGCCCTTGAGCTTGCTAGGGAAGCACTTATTCTACTGAGCCATCTCCCAGCCCCTAACTGCTGAATTTCTTATCCAAATCCCCACAAGTAAGAAGGGTCCTGTTCATCCTTTCCAAAAGAGATCATCAGGGCCGGGGAGATGGCTCAGTGGAATAAGTGCTTCCCTGGCAAGCACAAAGGCCTGAGTTCAATCCCCGGCTCTGAAAAAAAAAAAAAAGAATTACTAAAAGAGATCATCTATCCATAGGCCCTTGGGCTGGACAGTGCCAACGAGAAAGGCTTGTACAGGAGGGGCGAAGCCCAGCTGCTCATGAATGAGTTCGAGTCAGCCAAGGGCGACTTTGAGAAAGTGTTGGAAATAAATCCCCAGAATAAGGCTGCCAGACTGCAAATCTCCATGTGCCAGAAAAAGGCAAAGGAGCACAATGAGCGGGACCGTAGAATCTACGCCAACATGTTCAAGAAGTTTGCGGAGCAGGATGCAAAGGTGTGTATGGAGCCCGCTCACCTCCAAGTAGATCCGGACTGGACTTGCCCTTGCCTTTGTTTGCGGAGGGCTAAGTGTGGGGGCAGCCTCAGGTAGACCCCAGGAAGCACGGGAACCTAGAATAGTTTTCTGCCTGATGTGAGGCTGGTGTGGATCCAGAGGTACAGAAGGGCTGTTCCTCTCACCAGAGACCCACGTTGTGAGGCCCTGGCAGTCTACATAGCAATGAGGAAAATAAATTCCCCTGAGAGGTACTAAGGCTTCTGTTACTTTTTTTAACAATCATGACACTTCATTGTTGAGACTTGGGACATTTGCGGGAAGTCGTAGGCCTGTTGCCCTTGAGAGTTGGGAGCCTACCAGTAGGAAGGATCGCCTGTCTGGAGACCAGTTGGCCTCCTGTATGGTGTAGTCATGTCCTGGTCCTGAGTGCGACCCCTTCCCAGCCCCACTGCCGCATGGACCAAAGTGTTCCACAGATGCCCCCGGAGTGAGCCCAGTCTTCACCAAAGAAGAGGGAAAGCTCCTGGCCAGCATTTGGCAGCACCCCCTCCCAGCCCAACCAGGCAATCTGAGTAAAATCATAGTAGGAAAAGTCTGAAAGAACAAATACGCTGTGCTTTTTTCTCTAACCTTTTTGATTTCTTATTTCTTCCTCAGGAAGAGGCCAGTAAAGCAATGAGCAAGAAGACTTTAGAGGGGGCCACCAGTGAAAAGGAGACAGAAAGTAAAAGAATGGAAGAAGGGAAACCTGAAGGCCACCTATGACACCACGCCAAGGAGGGAAGAGATTCCAAAGAACTCGGCCCCTCCTCCCTGGGCTTTCACCCAACTCAGGACTGAACAATGTTTAGTGTAAAGTTTGTTATAGTCTCTGTGATTCTGGAAGCAAAGAGCACAACCGGTAGCTTCCCAAAAACAACCACCCTGCTGCTGCCCCCTAGCTTCACTGAAGGGTGGCGTGGGACCACTCCAGGCAGAACGGAACAGGGAGGGCTGCTGGTGCAGATGGAGCCAGGGCCCCCAGCCAGCTTCTACTTCTGTTCATGTCAGCTTTCAGGATCCACTGCAGGGTCCCTTGAGATAATCCTAACAATTCGGCACTGCTAGATTTTACATTTAAACTTTAATAACACTGCATAAATCTTAAAAAAAAAATGCTTATAGAATTTCTCCTTCTCTCCAGGTGGGCAAAGTCAGGGAAGGAGGGCGAGAGTTTGTTTTCAAATGACTGAAGTACTATGAATGCAGCTCACTGCATTTATAGCCAATAGAACCCACAGTGGAGGGCTCGGGATCCTTTCAGTCCCACAACAGTGTCATAGACTCGAAAGCCAGAACCTCAGAAGCCACGGGCTTGCTGACATGCTGCTTTCCAGCCCCTCAGCCAGCTCCCACAGCCCGGCCTGGGGCGTCCTGCTGCCATTCCTCAGACACCCTTCACACAGCAAAGGAGCAGACGGGAGCTTCTAGACAAGCTTTCCCTGTCTTAGATGAAATTCTGAGGTGCTGAAATGTGAAAAGAGCAGTCAGCATTGTGTTTTTTTCTTTCCTCACTGTTCCTCTTAGGAAGCAACAATAGTACCCTGAACTTCCTGCCAACATTGCTGCTATTCAGCTTGTTTCCATTCTAAACCTTGCTGTTAAGAATTTAAAACTTGTTCTTATATCTCTGACCTGGAGTCGATTTATTTTCATATCCACTTAGAATCCGGGCAGCTTTTATGTATTTCTTTTTTCTTTCTTTCTTTTTTTAATTATTGGCTCATAAACATGTATATTGGTTTATGGAACTTTACACTCCTCTATCATACAAAAGTCATCTTGACCTTGTGCAGCTTAGTAGCTTAATTTTTTTTTAAAGTCTAAGGGATTGAAAACTAAGTATTTGCTCTTGGCATGAAAGGCTTACTGCAAGTGTGACAGGCAGGGGATCTACCTCCCTGTGCTGCTAGCTTCTCTGTCTGGCACAAACCCCTGTGAAAGGTGAGGCAGCTTCCTGTACAGTCCCGCAAGCCTAAATCTCCAGAACTTGGGCATCGAATGAGAGCAAGTCCTGAGACAAGTATATGTGTGTAGGTGAATGTTAGTCCTGTAGAATGAGGCTTTCTTTCTGGTAGCCTAAAAAATACTCACGGGAAAGCATTTGTCAGCCCAAGGAGCCATTTGCCTAAACCTAGAGCATCTCATTTTCTTAAATCCTAAAGAACACTGGCAGTTGCATTTAGATTTATTTTTATTTTTATGATGGTTTTAAGAAAACATATGCATTACTAAGTTAGGACCTTAAAATCTAAAAACCAAATCATTTCCTTTTATCCCAGCCTTCTGTGTGGAGCAAATGCAATTAAATTGTGAGATTTTGCCTTTAAAAATAATCTGTACTTTCTCGTTCACACTTTTGTCTTTCATGCAATATTTCTTTAAAAAGCCCAAATCTTGCCTAGGAAATATGAAAAGCAAAAATGATTTTGTTTATTTGCTTAACTGTTAGTATTTTTAGCTCTGTTGACTAGAGCATGATTCCAATGAGGCCACTGAAATTTGAGCCTAACAAAGTTAATTAGCCTTTTGCAGGTAACAGATGAGAAACTATTCCAAAACTCACATGGCCTTGGCCAGCTGCTTGCTAAGTGTGTGGCATGGACCACGAGGGGAACTGGCCGGCGTGTCTGGGGAGAGGGAGGTGCGTGAGTGGTTCCACACGGTCTGTGGGTGTCCAGCACCACCCTGGAAGAGAAGTCTCAAGTTCTTGCACCAGATTCATACTCTTAATGGTTTTCCTAGAAATCAGATGTCTGCAAAGCATATCTTAGATTGCATAGGAGTGGTGAGTCAGCATATGGTGAGTTTAAAACTTGGTTTCAAAGATCATTTAGATGTACTTTTGCCTTCCTTCAATAAAAAATTCTTAAAGGTTATTTTCTGTTGTTCTTGGTTTTGCTCAGTCTTCAGGAATACCTTTGGTTGGAAACCATATTGGGGGCCAGCTTAAATGAGCATCAGAAAACTGGCAGCACTGCTGCTGCAGCCCAGCCCTGTGTACAACCTGGGGGGAGGGTGGTGGAACGCTGCAGCCTGTGGGATGAACCAGATCGCTAGACAGATAAGAGGTTTTGTTTTGCATGAACTAGTGGGTATTCTGCCTTTTACCTGATTTTATGATAGAGTCAATTTGGGAAATGAAATTTAACATACGAAGTCTGAGTACATCTGTCAGGCAACCCTCAGTGCTAAGCATTCTTCTCCTTTCTTGCGTGCACAGCACCTCAGGTACTCATCCTGACAAACTCCAGAGGCCTCAGCCTGAGTCCTGCTTTCTACACAAGGCTGGTGGGGGTGGGGGTGCACCTTCTCCCATAGAACCCGTGGAGAGGACACCGGTTTCTTTATGCTAAATTCTGTGCTTCATCATATTTGAATTTTCCTCCTTTGTTGTTAAAGTACCCGTTAATGAAATAGTTCTCATTAGTGACATTTTTTCCCTAAGCAAATAAGTCAGGTATGGGGGTCATACATGAGCAGTAAATGAAGAACCATTTCTTGATGGTGCTGGAAACTGAACCCAAGGCCTCACGCAGGCACCACGGCCACCTGCCATGGAGTTGTGGCCCAAGGGCAGAGCCTCGACCTTCGTAGAACTGGGACCCACCCTTCCTCGTCATCCATTAGCACCCTTGATTCTCTGAGATCGTCATCATCACTGTGACAAAATGCATTGAATTTAGAGCTAAGTAATAAAAATCCTGAGACTCAGCACCTGACTGTTGATGCATCTGCACAGCAGTAACAGACAAGAGTGCATGAAGGGTCTTCCACAGTGGCTGGATCTGGGAGGCTCTCAGGGCTTCCCTTCAGGTTTGTTGTCCTTCACGTCAAACAGATTCCTGGAAGAGCTTGGGAAAGGATATAAAGAAAAGATGCCCCCATCTTGCGCAGCCATTTGCACTGTTCATCATTTTGTAATGACTAATGATCTCCATGTGCAGCCTTAGTGTGTTGCAGGAAGGACATACTAGATGGAGCTAGCTAAGAAAACCTGTGGCAGCATCAGGGTATGAGTAATTGCAGCCTGGAGGTGAGATCATTTGCGCAGAGCCCAGAGTGCAGCGGTTTCTTCTGGGGGTGAGGAAACCCTGGAGAACAAAGAAAGGGGAGGAGCCAGAGTAGTGACATCAACCCATGGCCACCGTGCCACCTGATCCAGTTACACACTTCCCAAGTAAGATGCTTTCTAGGTGGAGGGCTCACTCCACCAGCACCAGGAATGAGCTCATGGTTTCTCAAAGCTTGCAGACACTGGGTAGACTTGGAATACAGAACTGGAAGACCCTGCTTTTTTCTTCACATAAGCTGGAGGACAAGATCTACTATGCTGTATACCCAGCCACAATAAGGGCAGGACAGGAATCACCTCAGAGAACAGTGCAAAAGAAAAAACCCTGCACCACAGGTGGAAACTGGCCATCAGGGCCACTGTGACTCCTCCCATGTACCAGCATATCTCTTTCCATCAACCTTCCGGAGAGACATGGAGTATGGCTGCTCTGTCATTCCCAACCTCAGACACAAACCAAGTCAATGTGGTCCTTGAAGGTTGGAAGGAAGGAATTCTGATCATGTCTTTCCCCTTGGCTTAGTTGACACCTTACCAAGGCAGATATCTAAGCCTGAGGTGTGAAATGTCCCTCGTGTGGGCCACTTTGGGATGCTGTGTCCTCTAAGCCCTTGCTATAGGTATTGTGGCTTGGTGTGTAGTCATCTCTCTAAAGTTTCTGTCCAAGAAAATAAGGCGAAAAGAGCAGGTAGGTAGCAATGGAGTCTGGGTGCGTCACTAATGCACTAAAGATCGAAGGTCTTTATTTCATCTGCTAGCAATGATGTTTCCATACTGAGGACTCCTGATTTTTTTTTCTAATCTAAAAATTTAAACCCACACGTGCACTATTACCCTCTGAATGTACCAAAGCTTTCCTAAAAAGTACACTAGCCTGTACACATAGTCAGTGACATAAGAGCTGCCTGCTGCTTGGAGCCCCCAGAGCTCATTTCCATCCCATTGCTCGGCACCTAGTGCCCCATCCCAGTCTGGCACGCACTTGGTTGGCCCCTTGGCCTGCGGCTCTGCCAAGGTGGCCTGCCATCTCTCTGGCCTCCATTCCCATGACTTCATTGTTGAGATACAGCAGCCAGGATCACACCATATCCCACCTAACCCTGCAGCTTGATTCTTTTCCAAGTAATAAGCCCATAGCACCTTGACTTGAGTGGTCAGAATTGCAAAATGGCTCCGTGATCTGCAAGCTACATGGATTTCAGTTCTGTTCCTAGCCACAACTGCTAACAGCTCAGCACCTGGACAGATCCAAGTCTACTGTGAACCAGCACTGTGGCTCTAAGGTGAAGGACCAAGCCCCAGGACTCGATGTTCACAGGCAGACGAGAGAAAGATGAGCCTCCAGGTCACTGTACCATCTGCCACCTGGGGCTGATCCCTACAAAATTAAACACTGGAAGAGAAGACAGCTCCGCCCCTCTGATGCTGCTGTCCACATAGCCTTGTGGAGCCCTGAATGGGCTCTTCTGCCAGCTTTCACCCCACACTCTGGTCGTGGTACCCGGGCTGCACAAAGCACTCTTTGTAGAATACCCCAGCCCACCCGGGACACTGGCCTTTTGCCTGGGCCCTGCCTGGGAGGGTTTTTTTTTTTTTTTTTCTTTGTCTTTTTGAGACAAGGTCTCACTATGTACGCAGTTAAGGCTGGCCTTAACTCACTTTGTAGCTCAGGCTGGTCTTGAACTCACAACAATCCTCCTGCCTCAGCCTCCTTAGTGCTGGGATTACAGGCCTGCGCCACCACTCCCGGCCCTGGGAGGTTTCTGCTGGTGGCAAAATCTTAATGTCCTTGGAGAGGAACTTCACATTTCCAAGGTGACCTGTGCAGAAATCTCGGCACAGGGAGCAATCCTGAGTTTCCTCTATTTACAGAGCAGCTGCCAGATACACTGTGCCCTAAGGGTCACTGGGAAGTATTGAGTTCCCTGGAAACCCTCCCTTTTACACAGATGTCACCTCCTGACCATTCTCAGGAGCCCCACCCCTTGTACCAGCCTCTCCCTGGAGTAGAAAGTGGCTTTAAGTGGGCCAGTCATATTATCCAACTGCCTGTCTTGTCTCCCTCTCTATAATTCCTCTGAACCCAGCCATGTCCTGCTGACACAGGCAGGTTGTAAGAAGGCTGTGGTGAGGTTTGCCCCTTCAGTTAACAAACACTATCCAGCCTTGCTGCCTTCAGGCAGGGACTCACCTCAGCACAGGTGACTGAGGGACGCTCAACCAAGACAGCGCTGTACTTCTTGGGTGGTGGTTTTCGGTAGACAGTTTTGTGGGGGCAGCTCCACGGGAGGGCTCTCGGCAGATCCCCATCAGATGTTGCCCCTAAGAGAAGCGGGGCCTGTGAGTGGCAAGAACCCTGAGTTAGGTCCAGTTCTATGTTGGCAGGAATGGCTGGCGTCCGATCACTTCCTTTCCCTTGGAGTATGTTTTCTTACCTGTAAAATAAATGCAGCTACTATTTATTTAACTTAAGAATTTTTGCTTTTTTCTGGGAAACACCAAATGGCAAATTATGGGTGCAGCGGGACAGGCCAAAGGCCCTGGGGGCCCAGACATGGGAGGCCACGATGGCTTCCACATAGGTTTTAGCAGTGACCGAGGTCATGGGCACAGCAGAGGCCGCAGGGCTCGCGGCGGTAAAGCCGAGGACAAAGAGTGGATTCCTGTCACCAAGCTGGGCTGGCTGGACAAAGACATGAAGATCAAGTACCTGGAGGAAATTTACCTTTTTTCTTTGCTCATCAAGGAGTCCAAGATTATTGACTCTTTCCTGGGCACATCCCTCAAGGATGGAGTTCTGAAGATCAAGCCTGTGCAGAAGCAAACTCGTGCTGGCCAGCAGACCAGGTTCAAGGCCTTTGTCGCTATTGGGGACTACAACGGTCATGTTGGCCTGGGTGTAAAGTGTTCCAAGGAAGTAGCCACTGCCATTCGTGGGGCCATTACCCTGGCCAAGCTCTCCATTGTCCCCGTGAGGAGATGCTACCGAGGAAACAAGATCAGCAAGCCCCACACTGTTCCTTGCAAGGTGGCGGGCCGCTGTGGCTCTGTGTTGGTGCGTCTGATCCCTGCCCCCAGAGGCACTGGCATCGTCTCAGCCCCTATGCCCGAGAAGCTGCTGCTGATGGCTGGTATTGATGACTGCTGCACCTCTGCCAGGGGCTGCACTGCTACCTTTGGCAACTTTGCCAAGGCCACCTTTGATGCCATCTCCAAGACCTACAGCTATCTGACCCCTGACCTCTGGAAAGAGACTGCGTTCACCAAGTCTCCCTATTAGAAATTCACCGACCATCTTGTGAAAACCCACACCAGAGTCTCTGTCCAGAGGACTCAAGCTCCAGCAGTAGCTACAACATAAAGGGTTTTACACAAGAAAAATAAAATGAATTAAGTCTAAAAAAAAAAAAAAAAACTTAAAAAAATTTACTTGTAGTTTTAGAAAGCAAATTTATGATCACAGCCTTTTGTTTTGTTTTGTTTTTTGACAGGATCTTGCCAAGTTGCTCAGCCTGGCCTCAAACTTCTTGGGCTCGAGTGACCCTTCCTGCTGCAGCTTCAGCATCTGGGACTGCAGATGTGCAGCACACCTGATTCATCTTAACCATTTTAAATGCATGTTTACACTACTGTGCAGCCAATCTCCAGAACTTTCTCTTCCCAAAAAGCTGAAACTATACTCATTAGTAACAACCCCCAATCCCCTACACCTGCCACAGGGACACCACCCTACACCTGTGAACTCAACTCCTCCAGGCGCTTTTCATAAGTAGAATCAGTATCTGTCTTCTTAGGACAGGACTGCTTTGATTAGCATAGGTCCTTGAGTTCTCTGTCAAAATTTCCTTTCCAAAAGCTACATAATCTGTTGTTAATCCATTCACTTGAGTTGTTTCCTCTTTAGCTGTTGTGAGTAAAGCAGCTGTGAACGTGAGCACAGCACCTCAAGACGCTGCCTGCAGTTCCTTTGCACAGACATGCTTAAGTGGAATTGCTGGGCTAGTGGTAAGTCCATGTATAATTTTTCAGGAAATGTCACGCTGTGGTTCGTAGCAGCTGCACCAGTCTGCAGCATCCACGCTGCTCCAAGTCTGCAGTCTCCCCACGGCCTCACAAGCACTCATGACTTTGTCTTCCCCTTGCTGAGGGGTGGCTCTGAGGTGCGGCTCTCCAGGGCAGTGACTTCCTTGTCCCGTTGCACCCTGTGGTGGATGCCAGCTGGTGGTCCACTTGTTAGAGACAAGCATGGTGCTGGCTGTGGAAGACCACCTGAGGATGGCTGAACTGGAGAAACTGTTTGGAGGTTGTGAGGGAGCCGTTAGGGCGCTGCGGATTCTCTCAGGCTATTCTGCTGGGGACCTTGTCCTGCTGGCTTTCTTGATGAATGAGGCTGTTCTCATGGTTGAAGGAGCTTGGGACTTTGTTGTCACTGGGAACGGTTATGGTTCACTTTGGGAAGCATGGGTCCTCACCTTGACATCACTTCCAGGGCTTGGGAGGGCAAGATGGTGCATTGCTGGGTTGTTGCCTTGACTTCCTCATGGAACTCAGCTGCCTCATTGTTGCAGGAGCGTGGGACCTCATCATTGCTGAGGATGGCTGATACTTTCCAGGGAGCTCGGTTCTCACCTTGAGCATCACTTCCTGACTCCCGTGCAGATCCCTCAGCCTGCTAGCGCAGATCCTTCACCCAGCTGGCACAGACTCTCTAGCTTCCACCACTGACCTTGGGGCCTTCCCAGCACAGATCCATGAAACAGGCTGCAGGAGACATTGTCCTGGCCTCTAGGCCTCCAGCTGGGCTTGTCATGAGCTCTAGGTTTTTAGCTGGACTCATGCAGGGCACACTGTCCTGGGGTCCAAGCTCTCAACTGGAGTCTGGTCTGTAGTGTGTGGACAGATTCCCAGCACTCTTTGCATATGGTTGTTTGGGCTATTATTATAAAATAATTCTGTAGTGGCTGGGGAGATGGCTCAGTGGAATAAAATAATTCTGTAAACAATGTCTCCTGTATTAAACTATTTCCCCCTTGCAAAACCCCAAACTACCTCATGTACCTTCTAGGTATCTTTCCAAAAGAGCTAAAGTCATTCTACAGTGATCCATGCATACCTGTGTTTATAGCAGTGCAGTTAACAATAGCTAAATCTTCAAAGTGGTTTGTATGTCCATCAACAGAGGAATGGATAAAGAAATGTACTTACACACAGTGGAGTACTACTTGGCTATTAAGAAGGCAACTTAAGTCATTTGTAGAAAAAATGGAAGCACCTTGAGATCAACTCTAAGTGCAATAAATCAAACAGACTTAAATTGTGCTTGGTTTCTTTTACATGAAAAACCCAATGTATAAATAATTTAAGAACAAAAATAAGGGATAGCTAATAGGAAACAGATCTTTTGCAAATAGGAAGAAAGCCAAGAGATGAAAGGTGGGGAAAGGGGAGATAGAATTGAAATGTGAGGGCTGTCCAGATTGCTCAGCGGACTAAAGCGCCTGTTTTGGCAGAGAGCAGCAGCCGAGGTTCAATCCCCAGCCTGCCATGCCAGCCCCACTCCCACCCCCAGAGCACACTGAGACTGGGTGTGGGGGCACGGCCTGTAATCCCAGCATTTGGGAGGCTGAACACAGGAGAATCACTACGAATCTGATCCATGTGGTGAGACCTTCTGTGTAGTGAGACCTTCTATGTAGTGAGCCCTGTAGACCCTGTGCCAAATGCATTAAAAAAAAAAAAAAAAAAAAAAGAGTCAAAATGTGTTAGGAAGGGCTGGCCAAATAGCTCAGCAGATTAAAGCAGGCACAGGGGCCAGGGGTTTGATCCCCGGACATGATGTGTCAGCCCCACCTCTGGGACATGCTATAAAGGCACTTGAGACTGGGTGTGGTGGCGCGCGCCTGTAATCCCAGCTCTTGGGAGGCTGTAAACAGGAGGATCACTATGAGTCTGATCTAGTAGTGAGACCCTGAACACCCTGTAGACCCTTCTCTAAAATACAGGGAAAACCAAACAAACAGTGTTAGGAATGTGTATCAACACCCCACAATGAATGTAATCATTGTTAGTACTGCAAATATACACTAATAAAAACTTCTTAAAATTTTTAAGTAATCTCCGTCTCCAGTAACACCGACCATCTATCTTTTCAAGTGTTTGTGATCAACTCTGGAGAAATGTAAATTGTATAGCAAATTCTTTTTTTTTTTTCATTTAGTACAGGGTCTATAGGGTCTCACTACATAGATTGGACCCATGGCAATTCTCCTGTTTCAGCCTCCCAAGCGCTGGGATTACAGGTGCCACCCACACCAGTCTTAGTCATTGTCTCAGCCCACCCAGGAGCGAAGTCCCTGCACCTGCCTAAGAAAATGCTTTAGTCCACTGAGCTATCTGGCCAGCCCTGTGTAGCCAGTTCTTTGCCCATTTTTTATTTATATTATTTCCTTTTCTGTCATTGCGTGATACTAGCTAGCATTTATTGTACCGGGGAAGTATGCTCCAGACTAAACAGACATGTGCTAACCTTGCAAACAAATAATTTGGTAATCCTCCAAACCCATCATCTTTAAATAATTTGCTACACATTGAGCCTGGCGTGGTGGCACATGCCTGTAATCCCAGCACTCGGGGGAGGTTGAGGTAGGAGAATCTTTGTGAGTTGGAGACCAGCCTGGGATACAAAGTGAGCTCAAGGCCAGCCTGAACTGCATGGTGAGACTCTGTCAATTTGCATTTGAAATCAGGAGTATTTCTAACATAGAGATAAGTGTAGAAAATAACAATATCCACAGAGCTGGTAACCTTTTTTCTACAGTACTGAATTGCCCTGGTTGGCCTTAAACTTGTGAACCTCCTATCCCAGACTCCTGGATCGCCAAGATTACAGGTCTGCATCCCTTTCTCCAGCTACCTGTTAGCATCTTTGCCTTCTTTATTATAGAGATTTCATTTTTAAGAGAATGTCACAGGCACAACTGAAGTCCCTGTCTTCTCTACCCTCCCGCCTCGGGGGCGCCGACTGCTCTGGAGAACGGCGCTCCTGGGCGCTGCTGTGCTTCGGCCGCCAGCAGATCCCCCGTGCTCCAGGAGCTTGGCGTGCAAGGGAGTGGCGAGCATCGCGCGCACCCTTGCCTGAGCCCCTTCCCGCCTGCCTTTGCCAGCAGGGCCAGCCAGGTCAGCGCTGCCAGCCGCACCTCAACTTCTCTCCTGACTCTGTGTGGGTGAGAAGCAGCCCTTGCCAAAGGCAGAAGGCTGGAGCGGAAGGTTTCCCTTGTGCTAGGGGCAGGCCCCACTGCCGGCCACAGCCACTGGTGACAGCCATGGCAACGGGCCACAGTGACATGGCTTATCCGGGTCTTGGTTCTCCAGCTCCTGCAGCGGTTCTGTGAATTACCCAGCACCCTTCAGATGAATCATTTTTCTGCTGCTGTCAGAAGCATTCTTTGTTGTCTGTAGCTTCAAAATGTGATGTTCTTATGACTTGCTTTTTTAACTCAACATTTTCTAGATTCAAATGGATATCTGTACAGTAGTTCGTTTATTGTAACTGCTCCCACTCTTCTGCGGCATGATTAGCATATTCATTTCATTTGGGGGGCAGTTTCCATAGATGAAATCCCCAAGGCACCACAAGGGGCAGAGTTGAGTCTCACCCCACTCAGCCCTCCCAAAATACAGAATCTTCAGCAACTAAGTGCCCGCGCTCTGGAGCCACTAACCTTCAGATAATTGAAACATTAGATCTGCAGACTACCTTTGGGGAGAAAAGTTTGTGTTGTCAATTTTATTGACCTTTCAAAAAAAAATGCAGTTCAGACTGGTCTTTTTCTTTTTTCTTTTTTGGTGCAGGGTCTCACTATGCATGCCGCCCACAGTCACAGAGATCTTTCTGCTTTTTGCCTCCCCGCTTGCTGGGATTACAGGCACGCGTCACCACGACCGGGTTGCGACCAGGTTGCAGGCGTGGCCGGCGTGGCATGGGAACCAGGGATCGAACCCTGGTCCCTGAGCTTAGGTAAGCAAGCGCTTAGTCCGCTGAGCTATACCACTGGCCCCTTGAATTTCTTTATGTAGCCCAAACTGGACTTCAATTCACAGTGATCCTTCTGCCTCAGCCTCTTCAGGGATGGGATTCCAGGTATGCACCACCTGGCATAGCAAGGTCTTTCTTCTTTGAATGGAGGTATTCTCAACTCTAACCTTGCTTTTATATCACCACCTCCCTATGCTCTGGTAGGTTACATTTCTGTCATTCATCTCAAAAGTATTTTTTCATTTCCCGTCTGATGTCTTCTTTGACCCATAGCTTGTTAAGGAATAAGTTGTTTAATTTCCACATATTTTGAATTCTCCAAATTTTCTTCCTTCTATTATTAGTTTCTGGTTTCATCCCATTGTGGTCAGAGAACATACTTTGTATGATTCCCTGCATGATTTAAATTCTTCTAAATTTATTGAGACTTTTATAGTCTAACATATGGTATATCCTAGAAAATGTTTGTTGTGTACTTCAGAAGAGAGCAAGTGGTGCATGGCATAATCCAGGGCTTTGGGAGGCTGAGGCAAGAGGATTGGAGATCTGAAACCAGCTTGGGCAATTTAGTGACTCAGAGAGCTCCTATCTTAAAGTAAAAAGGTCTGGGGGTATAGTTCAGTGTAGAAGCCCTGAGTGCAATATCACACACATACACACACACACACACACATGCACACGCACATGCACACACACCATACCTACTACTGTGAGGTAGAGAATTTGATGAAAATCCATGAGGTCTCTTGGGTCGGGGGTGTTGCTCAAGTCTTCTGTTTTGGCCACTGATCTTCTAGTTCTGCCCATTAATGAATTTCTTTATATATAAGGCCCCGTTATGCAGTCTGGACTCCTAGTGATCCTCCTGTTTCAGCCTCCCTTAGTGCTGGGATTACAGGAGTACACCACGATGCCTGATTCCAGGACCGGCACGGCATGCAGTACCGGGGATCAAACTTGGGGCCTTGCGCTTCTCAGGCAGGCATAAGTTTATGCTTCCAGGCTGTCTCTCCAGCCTCCATTAGTGAAATTTTTTTTTTTTTTTTTTTTTTGTCTTTTTGAGACAGGGTCTCACTATGCAGTTCAGGCTGGCCTTAAGCTCACTTTGTAATTCAGGCTGGTCTCGAACTCACAGCGATCCTCCTGTCTCAGCCTCCTGAGTGCTGGGATTACAGGCCTGCACCACCATGCCCGGCTCATCAGTGAAATTTTGAAAACGTGATATTTCCAGCTGTTTTAGTGAATGAACTATTTCTACCTTTAATTGTGTCAGTTTTACTTCATGTATGTTGAAGCTCTGGTAATACAGGTGTTTATAATTGCTGTTTTTGACTCTTTTATTGTTGTAAAATGTTCTTTTTTGTCTAAAGTAACATTTATCTTAAAATCCATTTTTTTAGGGCTGGGGAGATGGCTCAATAAGAATAAGCACTTCCCTGGCAAGCACAAGGGCTTGAGTTCAATCCCCGGTTCTGCCAAAAAAAACAAAAAGTATCCCAGATTCTTCTTGCCTCGAACAAAAAATTGGATGAGACAAGCCAATACCTATGCCAAAAGTTAATTTGAAAAGTGCAGGATATGGGCTTGGGGAGATGACACGCGTGGCTGCTGTGCAAATCACGCAGCCTTCCGTTATGGCCCATCCTTTTTCGGCATCCACGTCTAAAGCGAGCTCCTATCATCAGACAGTGTAGGTATCGTAGCGACATGCATAGGAAGTGAAATTATCATCAAGAGGGAGCACTGAGAAGTTCTACATACGGGCTCTTCATGTTGCCCTGGGATCTCGTGATTGACAGGTCCCGCTTGTCTCCCCTGCCACTTCTGCTGCAGCCCCCTACAGACATGCATTACCTTGCTGGCTTAATTTTTTTTTTCTTTTTCTTTTTGGCTCTGACAGTAGAGTCTAGGGAGCATTGAGCCATATCCCTGGCCTTTTTTTTTTTTTTTTTTTTTTTACTGTTTTGAGATAAGTTGCCTTGGCTGGCCTTGTACTTGTGATCCTCCTGCTTCCGCTTCTTGAGTGGCTGAGATTACAGGTGTACACCATGACACCTGGCTTTCTTTTCGTCTTTGGGGCCAGGGAGATAGCTCAGTGGAATGAGTGCTTACCTGGCAAGTACTAGGTCCTGAGTTCAATGCCTGATACTGCAAAATAAATAAATAAATAAAATAAGGGCAGACCAGATAGCTCAACATATTAAAGAGCCTACTTAGGCAGACACAGGGATTGGGGCTCGATTCCCACCCTTTCATGCTGAGACACAAGGTGTGCTGAGACAGTGATTGAGACTCAACGTAGTAGTGCATGCTTGTAATCCCAGCACTTGAAAGGCTGAAAAACAGGAAGGATCACTATGTGTCCGATCTGTGTAGTTAGACGCTGTAGACCCTGTACTAAATACATTAAAAAAAAATTTTTGAAGGGTTTCTCTGATACATATAAAATCTTTGATTGACAGTTTATCTTTTCCTTCATCATCTTTTTTTTTTTTGAAGAACCAGGGATTGAACTCAGGCCCTTGTGCTTGCCAGGGAAGAGCTTATTCCACTGAGCCATCTTCCCGGTCCCTCCTTCATCATTTTGATACATCGTCATCCTTCTGCCTTTGGGACTCCATAGTTTCTGATGAGAGATTAGCCGTTAAGCCTAACAGCCTCCTCAGAGATGAGTTACTTCTGTTTTGTTACTTCCAAAAGAACGGTTTCAGGGAGATGGCTCAGTAGAATAAGTGCTTGCCTGGCAAGCACAAGGTCCTGCGTTCAGTCCCAAGTACCAAAAAAAGAAAAGACTGTGGCTGCTGCAAGCCTAGCGTAGGTATAGGCAGGGAGAGGGCAGGCCCAGTCTCTGCGATTCTTTTTTTTTTTTTTTTTTTTGTCTTTTTGAGACAGGGTCTCGCTATGCAGTTCAGGCTGGCTTTAAGCTCACTTTGTAGCTCAGGCTGGTCTTGAACTCACAACAATCCTCCTGCCTCAGCCTCCCGAGTGCTGGGATTACAAGCATGCGCCACCACGCCCGGCTCCAGTCTCTGCGATTCTCTTCCAGCGTACAGACTTGCACGCAGCCGCCCCTTGCTCGGCACAGGCTAGTTTCCATGTCCTCTTTCATTTTTTTGTTTTGATTGCCTGTTGGTAAAAACCATCCTAATCTTTCCTAGCTCTTAACTATCCAAAACACTTGGAGAGCCTGAAGTTTGTGATCTTGTCTCCTGGTATTCTGAATGAATGGATGGCGTGAAACATAAATAAAGAATCTTTTTATAAATAAAGTTTACAGGGCAGGGGAGATGGCTCAGTGGACTGAGTGCTTCCCTGGTAAGTGCAAGGGCCTGAGTTCAATCCCCGGTTCTGCCAAAATAAATAAAAATAAAGTTTACATTAACTAAAAAGAAATCACTTTGCCTTTGATTTTCAGCAATCAAAATGTTTTTTGGTTGAGTACCATTTCTTGTGAAATAAGTAACAAAATGCAGGACAACAGAATGACCATCACAGTAACAAAGCAACTGGGGCTGCCCACGTTCAGTACCTGGAAATCAGACAAGGAAGGTGGAAAAGATTTTTTTTTTTTTTCGGTCTTTTTGAGACAGGGTCTCACTATGCAGTTCCGGCTGGCCTTAAGCTCATTTTGTAGCTCAGGCTGGTCTTGAACTCACAACAGTCCTCCTGTCTCAGCCTCCCGAGTGCTGGGATTACAGGCCTGCGCCACCACGCCCTGTTGGAAAAGATTTAATAAGTTCCAAGCTGCCCTATGGGGAAAACCAAATGAGAGAGGGCCCAGCTGGGTTTGCAAGTGCTCTGGGCTGGGAGCATGAAGCCTGGACACTGTCGGCACCCTGAGGGTGCTGCGCGAGGGGTCGGTTCCGCGAGGTTTTGCTGCTTGAAGTAGAAGGTCAGTGTTTCTCAGAGCTTCCAGTTTGGAACCATCGTTTCCAGATTTTTTCTGTGGCTCCTCTGCTCTCATTCTGCACATGTGCGACTGGCTGCAGGCGACCTTCGGATCTGCATCTCTTGCTTCTCTGCACTCCTCAGACTTGATAACATCTATGTATCTAGCTTCAAATTCACTCATTCTTTGCCCTGCTGAAGCCTGCTTTGTGAGCCTCTCTAATAAATTCTTCTCTTGTCATTATAGGTAGGTTTTGGGGGTTTTGGTTTTGCTTTTGGGGGCTTAGGTTTTGGTTTTTTGGGCAACATTGGGGATCAAACCTAGGTCACCATTAGTGCTAGCCAGATGTGCTACTCTAGCCTACATCCACTCTGTTAAAGGTCACTTGAGGGGCTGGGGAGATGGCTCAGTAGAGTAAGCACTTCCCTGGCAAGCACAAGGGCTTGAGTTCAATCCCCGGTTCCGCCAAAAAAAAAAAAATAAATAAATAAATTTAGCCGGGCGTGGTGGCGCAGGCCTGTAATCCCAGAACTTGGGAGGCTGAGGCAGGAGGATTATTGTGAGTTCAAGACCAGCCTGAGCTACAAAGTGAGCTTAAGGCCAGCCTGAACTGCAGAGTGAGACCC
>PVKA01002120.1:68677-131450 GCA_004027165.1 Ctenomys sociabilis
TTGAAGCCGGGCGTGGTGGCGCAGGCCTGTAATCCCAGCACTTGGGAGGCTGAGACAGGAGGACTGTTGTGAGTTCAAGACCAGCCTGAGCTACAAAGTGAGTTTAAGGCCAGCCTGAACTGCATAGTGAGATCCTGTCTCAAAAAAAAGACAAAAATAAATAAATAAATAAATAAAGTTCACTTGAGTTTCACTAAGTGGCCCAGGCTGGCCTCAAACTTTCAATCTTTCCCAAGTAGCTGGGACAATGGCATGAACCGGCCTGGCTGAAGATGCTTTTCTGTTTTTTGTTTTTAATTTATGTATTTGGTACAGGGTCTTGCTATGAAGCTCAGACTCATAGTGAACCTCCTGTCTCAGTCTCCCCAGCGCTGGGATTACAGGCATGCACTGCTATGCCCAGTCTGGTGGCCAACTCAGCAGGCCTGGGGTGGGGCTTGTGCAGCATGGCGGTGCCAGGGATCAAACCCAGGTCCTTGTGCTTGCCAGACAAGCGCTTACACCCCAGAGCTATCTCCCCAACCCCTGAAGATAGTTTCTGATACATTTCATTTTTCAATTTCTTTTTAAAAAGGCATACTTTAAATAAAATGTGACAATTCTAGAAATAAGCTACTTCTCTCTTCCCCTGGGTTTTTTATTAATTGTTGTTTGCTTAGTGAGTTTTCTTCTTTTTTGTGTGTGTGTTTGTTTTCTGAGACAGAGTCTTGCTATGTAGTTCAGGTGGCAACACTGGGGATTGAACCCAAGTCATCATTGGTGCTAGCCAGAAGCACTACTCTCACTGTGGAGGCCTGTGTAGTGAACTCTAGCTGGTCCTGCCTCATCCTCCTGAGCACTGGATTATATGCCTAGTGACAGTTATTCCAAGAAGTCTGTTCTCTGTCGTGTATGGCCACAGAAGTCTTCGTGGTAGTTCAGTGGTCACCTAATTAATCTAATCATTACACAGAGAGTTTCTGAAGCTTACGGAGCTAGTGAGCATCTGGTCTTTGCCAAGGAGCTCCGCAAGCCCCAGGTGAGTGGGGCCCTCCTTGGAAAGGGCCCTGCCTTCCACCACCTGGAGAGCTCCTCTGCCAACCACAAATAATGGAAGAAGAAAATAAATAAATAACCGAAGAAGAAAATAAATAAATAACCGAAGAATTCGCAGGGCCTCTGAGAAAAAGAAGACACCAAATGAATCTATGAAAGCTGAAGAAAAGTTCCAGAAAAATCTCACTAGGGAGGCGACATTTTGATCAAAAATTTCAGTTCATTTTATTTTTTAATAAAAATTGTAGTTTTTAAAATTTGTATTTGTTTATTTGGTACAGGGTCTCACTACGCAGCTCAGACTCACAGTGGTCCTCCTATCTCAGTCTTCCCATGCTGGGATTATAGGTGTGCATCATTGCACTTAGTCTGGTGGCCCACACAGCATGCCCAGGATTCCAGGGCGCACAGCATGTGGTACTGGGGATTGAACTCAGGTCCTTGTACTTGTCAGGCAGGTACTTAGACTGCTGAGCTATCCCCCAGCCTTTCATTTTTAAGTTTGGGAAAGAAAAGAGAAAAGCTCTTCCATGAAACCAGAACACAGGACCAGGCGTGTAGCTCAGCGGTGGAACTATGTGCTTCGTACACACAGGCCCTAGGGTCAGATCAGCCCCTGGAAAAGAAACAAAACCAGAGCACACTGGGGCTAGGGAGATAGCTCAGCCGTCTAAGCACCTGCCTGGCAAGCACAAGGCCCTGGGTTCAATGCTTGGTGCTGAATGCCAAAGCGGCCACCAAAACCACACATTGTGGCACATGCCTGTTATCCCAGCCCTGTGGAGGCTAGCAGGAAGATCACTACAGTCTGAGCTGTGTAGTGAGACTTTGTATCAAATTAACTAATTAATTAACTAATTAATTTTTTTAAAAAGAGAGAATGTGGAAAAGCTAGAAAGCTCCAGTGAGGACAAGAGAATGGAGGCAGCTGGCAAAACACAGGGTATGAGGGAAGGGAAACACGGAGGCGGTACAGAAGATAAGGTGAAATTGAACGTAAGAGACGCTGCTCAGAGCGCAGAATGGGGCCTGAAAGAGCAGGAAACAAAGAGCAAAAGGAAAAGGAGATTGCTCTTAAATAGTTAAGACAGCTAGACAAGGTGTGCAGGCCTGTAATCCCAGCATTTAGAAGGCTGTGGCAGGAGGACTCTACGTTCCAAATGGACAGCTTAGCAGGACCCTGTCTCCAAACACAAAGATAAGAAGGCTCCCTGAGGACGCAGTTCAGTGCAAAGGTGCCCGGTCACCCCTCGGTGTGAAAGAAAACGAAGAGCAAGCCAGAGCGCTTGTGTGCTTGGGTCCCACACCAAGGACTGCTCGAGCGGCTGGCGACACCACACACGCCTGCGACACGACACGCACTGCGGCGATCCACCCAGAGCGAGGCCTGTGCGTGTCGGGAGGCAGGCTCCTGCTGAGTTCTCCGAATCAGCTTCCTTGTAGAACAGAAGAGGTAGGACATGAAAATGGACTAACTTGAAGCACCGAAAGGATTTTTCTTTTGTTTTCAAATGAAACTACAATGACCAGGAGAAGAGAAAAAAAAAAAAAAAAAAAAAAACAGAAGGCAGTGGAACAAGGCAAAACTGTAAATAAGGTCTTGGGGAAATGTCGGGAAGTCCCTGGGCGCACAGACCCGACCGAGGTGGATGAGGCCGATGGATCCTACCTCCAGCAGAGCCGGGGTCTGCCCACCAGCAACCCGGAGGGCTCGGGGCCTCACAGCCGAGGGCAGCGCTGTGCCCTGGGCCAGCACGCCGGCAACTCCGGGGCACCCGGCAACCTCTCACTGTTGCACATCACCGGGAGTTGGCGCACTCACCGTGCTCTCGAAGGCCTTCTTCCTTGCCGTCAACAGAAGCTGACCGCACAGGCTCGGTAGAAGTATTTTTCTAGGGAAGAATGTCAATTGTGAACAGAAGAGCAAAGTGACTTGAAGGAGCCGATGCAGAGTGCCGGCCTGGTGTGACGGGGGCCTTCAGAGAGATCGCTGGCAACACACACAGACACACACACACATCGTCATCACCATCATCACCCAATCAAAGGTGTATAAATCAAAAATGAGGAAAAACTCTTGCCTGTTATTTGGGAAACTTCAAGACGAGAATGGAAACCTGTAGAAAGCCAGTACTTTATGAAAAGATTATCCTGGGCAAGCGCAAAGGCCTGAGTCCAATACCCGGTTCCACAAAAAAAACGAAAAGATTAGAAATGTAATAAAGGATTTAGTAAAACTTTAGGAAGGAAAAGACAAACCCTCCATGAAACAAAAGCCAGAAGAGAGAAGAAAGTTGAATACCCTTAAACTCCAGAACAAAAACAGACTTAGCATAGAGCGGTTCCTACCGGAAGAAAAAGATGTGCAGCAATTCATGCAGTCCTGCACCCCCAGACTTCACGGGGCAAGAGCTGCCTTGCGTGCCACACGCTGGACTCCACTGGGAACCTGGAAAAATCCGCCCACTGTCAGCCATGCCCCCAGAGGGTGTGGCTGGGTGATGGGAGGCGAGGCCTGGCCCCTGGCTTTAAAAGCTCCCAGAGGGGCGGGGGAGATGGTTCAGCGGGATAAGCACATCCCTGGCAGGCGCAAGGCCCTGGGTTCAATCCCCAGTTTCGCCAAAAAAAAAAAAAAAAAAAAAATTAAATTAAAGAAAAATTTAAAAAGCTCCCAGATACATCCAGTGTGCTGATACAAGAGGGTATGGGGGTGAGGAAGTTATTGACTACAAGATTCTGGTTAACAAAAACCCAAATGCACCTCAGCAAGAGCATGAATAAGGAAACTGGCATGTTCACCTTCTCGAATGCCACTCAGCAATATAAAGGAAGGATCTGACCCAGGCAGCAAGCTCAGAGTTCAGGAAACATTGTGCTGATGAGGAGAACCAGGTACAAAATGGGGCTTCCCTCTGGTTCCAATGACACCAAGTTTCAGCAAAGGAGAGCCCATCTGTGGCGAGGAGAGAGGGAAAGAGACAGAAAGACAGGAATGCAAATGGGAGAGGGCAGAGGGCAGAGCTCTTAGCTGCAGAGATGAGAAACTAAGCAGAGGACCTAATGCTATGAAGGCGGATTACAGGAGCGCCCTAGATTGTTCAAAGCTCCCAGGTATGTCGAGTGACCACGTGACCACAAATCCCCTCCATGGCTGCCAGACTGAGAAACCAATGCAAGTAAAACCAAAGCTGGGGATACTTCCAACTCCAGGGACTGCAAAATCAGCTCCAGAAAGACAGGCTCATGACAGCCCGCTGCAGAGGGCCAGCCAACACTTTCCTGCAAAAGGGTCAGATGGCCACCGGTTCGGGCTATGCAGGCCAGAGGGTCTCAGCTGTAAATCTCAGCACTGTCATCCTAGCCTGAGTATAGTATCTGCGGGTGATAGAGTGTGTCCACTTTTTTTTAGTAAAATGTCATTGACAAAAACATAGCAGGTCTTTCAAGACAGGCTTCGATGGCTGACTACATTCCAGTCAGAGGAAGAGGTAAAGGAGGCTGGGTCAGCAAGACCCAAAGTTGCTATCAGGGTCAGTGGTCAGCACCTAATCCTTTGGATGCATTGAGCTGCAGGGAAGACTGGAGGTGCAGTCTATCCCATAACCATCCTCTTAAAAATCAGTCGTCTGTCACACACAAGGAACACCTCGTAGGACTAGACAGGAGCGGAGGCAAGAGCAGAAGGACCTCAAAGGCATAGACAACCTAGTGAGCCCTGTCTTCAATGAAATTTAAAATACAAGCCAGGCGTGGTGGCGCATGCCTGTAATCCCAGCACTCGGGAGGCTGAGGCAGGAGGATTGTTGTGAGTTCGAGACCAGCCTGAGCTACAAAGTGAGCTTAAAGCCAGCCTGAACTGCATAGCGAGACCCTGTCTCAAAAAGACAAAAAAAAAAAAAAAAAAAAAAATTTAAAATACAGCTCATATGCTGAATACTCTCTGTGTTCAATTCCCAGTACAAAAAAAAAAAAAAAATACTGTTAAAATGAGTAAATTCACCCAAGTTTCAGAATACAAGATTGATATACAAGTTGGGCATAGTGGCACAGTCCTATGACCACATCACTCTGGGAGGCTGAGGCAGGAGGACAAGTTTAAGCCCAGCCTGGACAACTTAGTGACTTAGTGAGGCCCTATCTCAAAAATAAGTTTGAAAGGGCTAATGATGTAGCTCAGTATGAAAGCCTTGGCTTCAATCCCCAATAACACACACACACACACACACACACACACACACACACAGAGTTCTCAGGCACAAAGGTCAGTACACAAAAATTAATTGTAATAGGCTTTTCATCCATTAAAAAAAATCAGTTGTATTTCTACACAATAGCCATGGGCAATTTAAATGAAAACAAAAGTTTGTGTGTGTTTTAAACAATTTGTTTAACTAAAATGCCATACAGTGATTTCCATTTATCTGATTAATCTTCCCCTGGTGTAAATCACCTTCCTGGTGATTTACAGGAACTTCAAGCCAATATAAATATTCATAAATGTGTGGCCATTTGGGTGTATGCCTGTACAATGCCTCAGCAATATCTTTCAACAGGAAAAAAAAACACTGAAGAGTAAAGGTCTGACACAATTAACTCAGTACAACGAGAATCTGCTCCAAATATTTGTTTCTGTTCAATTAAGAAATCCATCCTAGGGCCAGCCAAATATCTTAGCACCTGAGACAGCGATAGAGACTGGGCGTGGTGGCTTGAGCCTGTAATCCCAGCTCTTGGAAGGCTGTGAACAGGCGGATCACTAGGAGAGTCGAGTCCGATCTAGTAGCGAGACCCTGAACACCTTGTAGGCCCTTCTCTAAAATACAAGAGAGAGTGAGAGGAAGAGGGAGAAGGAGGGAGGGAGAGAGAGAGAACCATCCTTATAACACAGGATAGTTTTTTTGTTTTTTTGGCAGAACTGAAGGTTGAACTCAGGCCCTTGTGCTTGTCAGGGAAGCACTTACTCCACTGAGCCATCTCCCTGGCCCCAGCGCAGTTTTTTCTAAGTAGGGCCTAGAACACTTAGCCATCACTTAGGTGCTGAATGGCCGAGCTCCGCCCCCAGCTTAGGCCATGAATGCACAGGGAACAGGGTCCAGTGACTCAGGCTCCTCCCCACTGCTTCTCACGAAGCGCGCTTCTCTGAGGCGGGGCCGGCTGGCGCTTCGGTTGAACCCAGATGCTTTTCTCTTGGGCTTCCTTCTTTTTCTTTGATGAGTTTCTGAAAGCTATCTCAACCCTTTCAGTGTTTAATGCTCAATGCACACGTTAATCCCCTTGGCAAGTATCTTGCCCTTAACTTGCCTGTTCAGCACAATGCAGACAGCATGCTGGCCAACACCACGGGCCGGTCCTGGTCTGCCGCGGTGACATCACAGCGCCTGCTCCATCGATGTCCACAACATCCTCTTTCTGTAGATTCACGTGTGTGCGGCAAAGGAGCAACCCACATTTTCTAAAAGGCCTAAAGAACATGTACAGGTGCCATCCTCTATCCCTTTGTGTGCCTTGTTTGGGCAAATTACTGGAAGATGTCCATTCTTTTAAAACTCCATTCACAACAGCATCAAAAAGGATAAAACAGATGTGAATTCAAGAAAAGAAGTGAGATACGTACATCAAAATACTATACTGGGGAGATAGCTCAGTAGAATAAGCGCTTACCCAGCAAGCACAAGGGCCTGAGTTCAAGCCTTGGCTTCATGAAAGAAAGAAAACTATAGAACATCACTTACAGAAACTAAAGACCTAAATAAAGCCAGCCATGGTGACACACACCCATAATTCCAGCACTCAGGAAATTGCAACAGGAGAATCTCCAGGAGCTTAAGGCCAGCCTGGACTACAAAGCAAAACATGAAGAAATGAAATGAAATAAAATTGGACCCCTACCTCACATCGTATACAAAAATCAACTCAAAGTGTAGTGGCTCACCGGGCATGGTGGCGCAGGCCTGTAATCCCAGCACTAGGGAGGCTGAGGCAGGAGGATTGTTGTGAGTTCGAGACCAGCCTGAGCTACAAAGTGAGCTTAAGGCCAGCCTGAACTGCACAGTGAGACCCTGTCTCAAAAACACAAAAAAAAAAAGTGTAGTGGTTTACTCAGCTGTAATCCTAGCACGCAGGAGCCTGAGGCAAGAGGATCACTGTGATTCAAGGCAAGCCTGGAACTACCTAATGAGTTCAATCCCAGCCTAAATTACATAGAAAGACCCTAAATGTGTCTAAAGACAAAATGGATCAAAGACCTAAATGTGAAGACCAACACTATAAAACTGCTAGAAGAAAATCCCAGGCACGATCACCATGGATACACTCTTAGCCTCTGGGACAGAAAGCAGGCCTGTAAGAGCCTAGACAGCCGGAGGTGGGGAAGCAGGGGAGCTACTTCTGTTTTGCCTCACTTTGCATTTTGAGACAGGGTCTCACATATCCCAGGCTGGCTTTGGACTTCAGTGGTGCTCCTGCCTCAGCTTTCCAAGTCAGCCTAGAGTTACTTTCAACTGTATATTCACTTTTACCTTCTGAAAGAACTTTCAACAAATAAGATGTAAATGAAAAGAAAGGAAAAATAAAGGACCAGATTTGGCCCAACGACTATACAGTTTGGCAAGCCCTGGACCAAGCCAGAAAGGCCCCTTTGGTCACCATAGAAACCAGCAGAAGCCAAGAGGGATCCATTACTCCAGGATGGGTTCGCCAGGGCAGGCTGCATCTCCTACTTGACTCGCTTGGGCCCCACTGAAGAATCCAAAGCCCTTGTTCCTATTGCATAATTGCTGAAAGATCTGAGGATGTTTCTTTCCTTGAGATACAACTGAGTAAACAGCTGTGGGCTCCTTTAGGAAGCTTTGGAGATGTGTACCACATGCTTAGGAAGTTTTGCAAGACCCTTCCCCTAAGGAACCCTGGCCATGACTCCACCGAAGGACACTGAGCTTATCAGCTCCCCTGAGAGATCATGACCATTCCCGGGAGACTTAAGCCAGGTTTCTGACCGCCACAGCTGGAATTCTTCTCTTCTGCAGGTCACGTGCTACTTTTGTGGCCAGCTCAGCTCTGTTATTCATAGGGACAGCATCAAATCTATGCCGATCAGAGCATTCCCACTGGGATTCCCCAGTGCCTGTTGGGTCTCTTGTGAACAAATATGGATGCACGGTCTGTTCAGCTACTGGACTCCATCTTTCCCAGGAAATGTGGGAGTCCGTCTCTGTGACAGTCCTTCCTATGATGGCAGCACACAGCTCTCTGGTGTGTGCTCCTCTTGCACCAGTACTCCTCTTGCATGGTTCTTGGATAGTGGTTGTTGTTATTTGAGAAGAGTCTCACTGTGTAGCTGTAGTTCTATACCACCTAGAGTTCGCAGCCATCCTCTTGCCTCAGCCTCCCGAGTGCTGGAATTACAGACATGCACCACCATGTCCCGCTTGTCCTCTCACATATTTCTTTTTTTTTTTTTTTTTTTTTTTTTTTTTTTTTTTTTTTTTTTTTTTGTCTTTTTGAGACAGGGTCTCACTATGCAGTTCAGGCTGGCCTTAAGCTCACTTTGTAGCTCAGGCTGGTCTCGAACTCACAACAATCCTCCTGCCTCAGCCTCCCGAGTGCTGGGATTACAGGCATGCGCCACCGTGCCCGGCTCCTCTCACATATTTCTAATGAGTGCTGGGTGCCCCCTGGGACATTCCACGGGATGGAATGGGGGCGTGTGGTGGTGATAAGCTCTCTCGCCATTCTGGCTTCCTGCACGCCTGGCTTCCTGCTTCTGCACTGCAGCTTTACCATGCAAGGCCAGGACTACATCCTGGTTACAGCCGGAACCTGCAAACCATGCAGTGGCCACCATGCGTGGTTGTTTGCCAAATAACGTGGCTACATCCCGCGGTGCACTGCACATCCTGTGCAGGGATGACCGTGGCTCCTTGGGGCAAGACTGCTTCTCCCCCCAGGCCAGTTGTGAGTGCAGAGCCTAGTGTCCAGTCTTGCAGTTTTCTCTTGTGCTTTCTCCATGCCCTAAGACTGCACAAAGAAGCCAGGCTGATCCCCTGTGGGCAGACAAGTGGTCCCGTGTCACTCACTGAGTTTCAGGGAAGAAAGACAAATAAAGGATCCAGGCACAGTGCTGCATGCCTATAATTCCAGCACTCAGGAGGCTGAGGCAGGAGGATCATTGTGAGTTTGAGTTTGAGACCAGCTTGGGCGACAAAGTGAGCTCAAGGCCAGCCTGAGCTGCATAGTGAGACCCTGTCTCAAAAAGACAAAAAAACAGCAAAGCATGGCTGGCTAGCCATTGTTGGTGCCACCAGGGTAATAGGTAACTGAGACATTTGCCCACCAGAGGCCCTGGAAAGAGGCCCCATGGAAGCCAGGGGTGGCACTCAGCACTGTGGGAGGCTGAGGCAGGAAGACAGTGAGGTCCAGCCAAGCCCGTCTCAAAGTCAGAAAGCAAGACGGAGGCGAAAAAGGTGAGGGGGAGCCCAGAGTAACGGTGGCCAGAAATGGTGGAGACACAGGTGGGACAGGATCACTGCTTGCAGGGACCCTCAGGAGGTGTCAGCAGGGGGCTGAGAGGAAGGAGGGGTGTCAGTGAGCAAGCAGTGTGGCCTGGAGATCAGGCATCTGCTGGGGCAGAAAAGCAGCCAGGTGCCCGAGCTGCTGTGCCCAGTGGACCCCACATTCAGGGTTGAGGAAAATGGGCATGCCCAGAGCTCCACTCTGTCCACAGCTTCCCAAGTATGGTCAGGAAAATGGCAGGGAAGTCAGGACAGAGGAGAGGGAATCTGAACATATCAAGTGAAATTAAAATGCACGTGTATTGGGCCAGCCAGATAGCTCAGCGGACTAAAGCACCTGTTTCAGTAGATGCAAGGACTGGGGTTCGATCCCTGGAGTGCTGTGCTGGCCTGGCCCCCAGGGGCGCACTGAGATAGTGACTGAGACTGGGCATGGTGGCGCATACCAGTAACCCTTGGGAGGCTGAAAACAGAAGAATCACCATGAGTCCAAGCTGTGTAGTGAGGCCCTGAACACCCCATACTAAATACATTTTATTATAAAATCCACATGCCGGAGCCAGGAAAACAGCTCAGCAGCATAGCCTGGGCATGTACATTTTTAATTGTACTCAATATTCCCAGATTACTTTCTAAAAGGGCCAGTATAAAATTCAATCAATAATAGGGCCAGGGAGATAGCTTAGTGGCATAGCGCCTGCCTGGCAAGCATGAGATCGTGAGTTTGATTCCCAGTACTCAAGAGAAGAAAGAAAGAAAGAAAGAAAGAAAGAAAGAAAGAAAGAAAGAAAGAAAGAAAGAAAGAAAGAAAGAAAAGAAGGAAGGAAAGAAAGAAAGGAAGGAAGGAAGGAAGGAAGGAAGGAAGGAAGGAAGGAAGAAAGAAAGAAAGAAAGAAAGAAAGAAAGAAAGAAAGAAAGAAAGAAAGAAAGAAAAAAGAAAATTCTGGTAAGGCCTCAGGGAAAAAACCTTTCCACATTGCTGGTGGGAATGTAAACTCGTACAACCACTATGGAAATCTGTATGCAGTTCCTCAAAACACTAAAGCTAGAAATTCCATGCATCCCAGCTATTTCCCTTCTAGGTATCTCCCTGAAAGAGTCGAAGACACGGTGTCCCAGTGATCCACGCACACCCGTGTGCGCGAAGAAGCACAGCCCCAACTGTGAGGAAGGGTAAAAAAAATGGAACACACACACTGTGGAGCACTACTTTGCCATAAAGAAGGATAAGCCCGAGTTGTTTGTAAGGAAACAGATGCATTATGATACCATCTTGTTAAGAGAAATGAGACACACAGCTTGCCTAGCCCATGCTTTCTCTTACACGAGAAAACCAAAATCTAAGGAAATTAAAGAGTAAAAGAAAAAAGGGGAAGATAGATTTAAGTCAAGTTATTTTGTATACAACAAAGAAAACGAATCAAGAAAATCAGCTTTTCAAAAGGAGGGCGAAAGGGAGGCCAGGAGAACCTCACGTGCTGCTCTGCACCCCCTCGCTCCTCCCCTGGGTTGGCACGGGGGCGTTGGCACCGGGAGGGGGCGCAGCCAAACCTTAGAGCCGCTGATGCGGGCGACCTCGAGAGACTGGGACGGGATCAGTGCAGCCGCCAGAGGGCGCCGGAGGGCAGAGCCGCACCCAGCGCTGGGGTTGACCAGGCAAGGAAACACATAGGAGGGTGGAGGGGGCACCCACGCCCGTCCTCCCAGCACTCCGGAGGCCGAAGCAGGAGGATCATCATAAGTCCAAGGCGACTCTGAACTAGACAGCAAGGCCTTGTCTCAAAAATCAAACAAAAAAAAAGTCAAGCTAACAACAACATGCAATATATTGATTATTGTAACTGTCCCACTAAACTGTTTTGAAACTGTCTCAGTGCTATTTGTTTCTCAATAAAATTAATTTTAAAAAAATCAAGCAAGCAATCGAAAGCAAGCAAGCAAGCAAATAAGCAAGCCCAGGGAGATGGCTCAGTAGAATAAGCACTTGCCTGGCAAGTACAAGGGCCTGAGTTCAATCCCCGGTTCCACCAAAAAAAGAAAAAGAGAAGTAAGAAAGAAAGAGTATAAAGAAAGCAAGCAGGAAAATAAATCAGTTTTTAGAAGGAAGCCTTGGGACGGTGGGGGGCTTCACCCAGCCCCAAGCCTTAAATGAGAACTTGGCTCTCTGAAGATGGAGACAAGCTTCTTTTTTTTACCCCCTCCGAGTAGAGAAGCATCGGGAAAAGCTAGGGCAGCAGGGTCCCTTCGAAGGCAGAAGCAGGCACGGTTGCAGGTGACAAGCTTCCTGGAGGTTATGTGGGGCCTGACCTCAATGCGATGCACTTAGGTTTCCTGTGCTTTCTGTGTCCCTGAAGGTTTTTTTTTTTTTTTTTTGGCAGAACCAGGGATTGAACTCAAGCCCTTGTGCTCGCCAGGCAAGCGCTTATTCTACTGAGCCATCTCTTTGGCCCCTATCTTTTGCTTTTTAAAGGCAGTTTCACTGTGTAGCCCAGGCTGGCCTAGAATTCTCGGGGTGACCCTAGGGCCTGAGCCACCCAAAGGCTGAGTGACACTGCCCACGTGATTCTGATGAGCATCTGGATTTAAGGGAGGAACGCTGGTGACAGTCAGGCCTGTTCCGAGGGTCAGAAATCAACTCTGACTCAGAAATCGAGATACTGATTCATGAATCTAACAATCCCAGGGCAGTTCCAGGAGTGGCTACGTCCTCACTACTGCCACAAGCATCAGAACCCCTAGACTAGGTCCACATCCCCCAGAGCCAGAGGGACAGGCAGGATGCCCTGGCCGGCCACAGCTCTGTCCTTTAGTATCTGAGGGAAGGACAGAGGCCTGGAGGGACAGGAAGCTACCTGGCATCCTGGGAGGGGCTGTGGGCAGGGGAGTGTGGGAGGGAGGAGGCTGAGCCGTCACTGCAGAGGTGGAGCAGTTTTGGTGATGCCAGGGGCCACGTGAGGCTATGGCAGTGGTGGCGTCAAAACACCAGGGTGCCAGAGCTTTGAGAGCCCCAAGCCCCAAGCTTCAGTAACAAGCATGCAACCCTACCTGTGTGCAGTGACACATGGGTAATCCTGCTCTCCCAGGAGGCTGAGGCAGGAGGATGACGAGTTGAGCCATCCCAGGAGCTTGGTGAGTCAGTGAGACCCTGTCTTAAAAGAAAAAAGGAGGAATGGCACTCGGTGTGAGGGCTCTAGGTTCATGCCCCCATGGAAAAAGTACAAAAATGAGAGCAACAGCCTAACCCTTATTCGGCCCAGGCCCTGAGATTCAAATAGTATTCAATTCAAGAGATACAGCTCAAACTGGGTGTGGTGGAGCATGCCGGATGTCCCAGAATTCGGGAGGCTGGGGCAGGAGTATAGTTGAGAGTTCAAGACCAGCCTGGGCTACAAAGCGAGCTCAAGGCCAGCCTGAACTGCAGAGCGAGACCCTGTCTCTAAAAAGGGCCACCCAGATAGCTCAGCGGACTAAAACACCTGCTTAGGCAGGAGCAGGGGCCGGGTTCAATCCCCGACTTTGTGGCACACTGAGAAGGCAATTGAGACTGGGCGTGGTGGCACGTACCTGTAATCCCAGCAGTTGGGAGGCTGAAAACAGGCGGATCACTACGAGTCCCATCTGTGTAGTGGGACCCTGTAGACCCTGTATTAAATACATTTTTTAAAAAAGACAAAAAATTAGAAAATAAAAAAGTCGGGATGGTTTCAGAACCCTGCACCCCTGACCTCCTGTGCCCTCCATGGTCATAGAAGCCACCTTCGTGTTTCACCCCCAAAAGAGGGAGGGGTGCTACCACGGAATCCAGAAGGTCCCGCTCCCTGCGCCAGAGACACTTGGCAGAAAGAAGCCCCTAGTCCGCAGCCCGCGTCCGGCCCCGCCTGGACTCCAGGCGCCCCCTGGTGCTCATACCCGGAGCTGCACCCGCGGCCTCCCGCGCTCTCCAGCCCTGGCGCGGCGCTCTCGCAGGGGGTCCCCCGAAGCCCAGAGATGGTGGTATTGGGGTTGCCGCCCCAAGCCTCTGCCAGGTTCCCATGCATTGTCCCTGCGTGGGCTTCCATAGTTTTGCCTGGGTCGGTCAGATCCCGCGACGTCCCCACATTGTCGTGACCCCGTGCTACCCACAGACGCCCTCCTCGCAGCACCCCCTGCGTCCCCTCAAGCTTGGTCAGCTTTTCTGCCTGAGCTCACGTCCCAACACCCTCCACCCCCTGCCAGGGCTTTCGCACTTGCTGTCCAAGGCCTGATGTGTTCTTCCCCCTGTACCGTGCAGCCGCCCCTCACGTCAGCACCCCAGTGCCCCTTCTCAGAAAGCTGCCGCCGTTCCTGCGCGATAACTTGCGCCCTTTCTCCCTCATACTTTACCCTGTTGTTTTCTTTCTTGCTTTTCTTCTTTTGTACTGATGCGTTCCCCCCCCCCCCGCCAAAAAAAAAGAAACAAAAAAAAAACCACCAGGTTGCTTAGAACACCAGCATCACAAGCCAGGCAGCGTGGCGCACCCCTGCAAGCCCGGCTCCTTTGGAGACTGAGGCAGGACGATCTCGAGCTTGAGACCAGCCTGGGCTGCTTATAGACACAGTGCCTCAAAATAAAAAGGACTGGGGATGTAGCTCAGTGGCCCAGCACTGGCCCAGCATGTTCCAGAACCATGTGGGCATACACACACACCAACACTCTAAGGTCCAAGACTGCGGGGTGTTCTGACCTCTGTGTGCTGGGCCATTCAGTCCTCCCTGACCAGGGGCTGAGATCCGGGTATCCGAAGCTTTGCTGTTCGTAGCGTTGGATCCTTGGGAACTTGGAGGGCTGAAGCTGACACTGTTCCACAGCAAAGGGGCCTTCTGTGGAGAGACACTTGCCCCAGGCATCTAGCTACTCAGGAGGCTGAGACAGGAGAATAACTGCAAATGCACGGCCAGTGTGGACTACATAGCGAGACCCTGTCTCTAACTAAATGAGTAAACCAACATGAGACGCCCCAGGGGGCCACGCTGCACTCACACCCAGGCTGGGGACAGGCCTGGGCACCTGGCCCAGGTGTGAGCCCAGACCCCACTGGGCTCCACACCCACGAGAGCCAGGTGGTGACTTTTTTCTTTTTTTGGTGGAACCGGGGATAGAACTCAGGCCCTTGCACTTGCCAGGAGAGTGCTTATTGTGCCGAGACATCTCCCCGACCCCAAGGTGGTAACTTTCTCTCTGCAAGGGAAAGTCCATGTGGAGCAGTAGCTGGAAACCAACAGGGACTGGTGACATCAGGCTTACTAAGACCTGGCCTTGCCCTGCCCGGGCCTGGCCACACCATGGGGCCATGCAGGGTCGAATCAGAAGCACTGGCTGGAGAGAGTTGGGCTGCAGTCTCCACTGCAGCAAACCCCTGCCCTCCATTCTCCACCCTGTCGCTCTGCACCCTGGAGACGGAGGCAGCGGGCCTGCAGTTGTGCCCTTGCAGGGCCTCAGCTTCCCTACGTGCGCACGCAGGTTCACAGTGCTGCTACCTGTAGGACACTTGCTGCGTGGCAGGCACCAGGTGGAGGGCTGTGTGTGTGGCTCTCTCTCATAAAACAGAATGGTTAGCTGGGTGTAGTGGCACACACCTATGATACCAGCATTTAGGTGGCTGAGGCAAGAGGATCTCTGAGAGTTCTAGACCAGCGTGGGCTACAACGTGAACTCAAGGCTAGCCTGAGCTGCACAGGGCCGGGCGTGGTGGCGCATGCCTGTAATCCCAGCACTTGGGAGGCTGAGGCAGGAGGATTGTCGTGAGTTCGAGACCAGCCTGAGCTACAAAGTGAGCTTAAGGCCAGCCTGAACTGCATAGTGAGACCCTGTCTCAAAAAGACAAAAAAAAAAAGGCTAGCCTGAGCTGCATAGCAAGATCCTGTCTCAAAGAGATGAAAGAAAAAAAGAAAGAGAGAGAGAGAGAAAGAAAATAAAGAGGGGCTGGGGAGATGGCTCAGTGGAATAAGCACTTCCCTGGAGAGCGCAAGTGCCTGAGTTCAATCCCCAGTTCTTCAAAAAAAAAAAAAAAAAAAAAAAAAAGGAAAGAAATGAAAAAAAAGAAAGAAGGGGACTGGGGAGATAGTTCAGTGGAATAAGCGCTTCCCTGGCAAGCACAAGGGCCTGAGTTCAATCCCTGGTCCCACTAAAGAAAGAAAGTAAAACAACATTTAAAAAAAAAGAAGAAGAAGGAAGAAGGAAGGATTGGCTGTACTGCGCACCTGTTGAGCAACTATGGCAATTTATTAGATGCCCTGAGCTGCAGGCAAAGGAGTGGTACAAGGTCGCACTGAGACCACCTGCCTAGTCCACAGGCTGTGATTTGTCAGCATCACCTTCACTGATGGCAGCAAATCTTCATCTTCTGAGAGTAAATTTCTTTCTTTCTTTCTTTCTTTCTTTCTTTCTTTCTTTCTTTCTTTCTTTCTTTCTTTCTTTCTTTCTTTCTTTCTTCTTTCTTTCTCTCTTTCTTCTTTCTTTCTTTCTCTCCCTCTCCTTCTCTTCTTCTTTCAGTACTGGAGATTGAGCTCAGTACCCAGCACATGCCAGGCAGGCACTTATTCTACTGAACTATCTCCTGAGTCCCCTTTCTTTCTTTTTGATAGGGTCATACTACGTAAGTAGCCCAGGCAGGCCTTCAACTCCCAGCAATCCTCCTGCCTCGGCCTCTCAAGTGCTGGAATGAAAGGTATGTGCTGTCATGCCCAGCAGGAATTTAATTTTAGAAAGCAATGAAATTCCAAATGATGGGGCCAGCCAGATAGCTCAGCAGACTAAAGCACCTGCTTTCGGGGTTTGCTCCCCAGCCCCCAGGGCGCACTGAGATGTTGACAGACTGGGCATGGTGATGATCACAGCACTTGAGAGGCTGAAAACAGGAGGGTCACTAAAACTCCGACCTACGTAGTGAGACCCTGTAGACCCTGTACTACATACATTTTTAAAAATCCAAATGGTGAATAATGGCAGTGATCAGATTGAGAAATAAGGTTTTGAGTATAAAACAAGGTATAATTACAGAGCCTCAAGCATGTTTTGCCCACAGTGTGGGCACTGGAGTAGAAAGCAAAGGGCCAGAGATTATCTGAGCTCCTGATCTGAATCGGATCCCCAAAAG
Source organism: Ctenomys sociabilis (assembly GCA_004027165.1). NCBI lineage: Eukaryota > Metazoa > Chordata > Mammalia > Rodentia > Ctenomyidae > Ctenomys > Ctenomys sociabilis. The sequence goes on from PVKA01002120.1 coordinate 85,337, forward strand.
GACCTTTCCCTCACCCAATCTCCACCCCCACCCCTGAGACACCCCAACCCTAGCCTGAACTTCCACGCAGCCCAGTTCCTGCTGCCCCTGCAGTTTCTGGCCCTTCTGTCCCAGGCTGCACTCTGATTCCATCTGTCCCTGTCCAGAGCTCAGCCTGTACTAATTCCTGAAGGATTAAAGCAAACAATCACCTTCCAGGGTATTCAAGATGTGACTTCACTGTCTTTGGAAGTCACTAGAGAAAATGTTTAAGGTTTTAAAGACTAAAATTGGAGGGCCAGTGAGATAACTCAGTGGACTAAGTGCCTGCTTAGGCAAGCGCAGAGACCAGGGTTCAATCCCCCATACTGCATGCTGCACACCCCAGGCATGCTGAGCCAGCCAGCCCAGGATGATCATTAAGAGTCCAAACTACACTAAAAATTAAAATTGGAACTGAGTGTGGTGGTGCGCATCTGTTATCCAAGCATTTAGGAGGCTGAGGGAGGAGGATCATTGAGAGTTGAAGGCCAGCCTGGGCTACGTAGGAGAACCTATCTAAAAAAAAAAAATAAAGTTGTTTTTCACATGTTTTTAGAAATGCATATGCAAATTATATTTTAAAATTTGAAGGTAAAATACTTTGACCGAATAAATGCTCAAAATTCAATTAAATGTAGGCCAAGTAGGTAACAACTGCCTCAAATCCCAATGCTGAAAAAAAAAAAATCTAATGTAAGTGCTTTTTTATTTTTTTGTAAGTGATTTTATGAAATTTTAATTCTCCATTTTGTTGGGAACATAGGTGGGTGCTACCATGCCCAGCTATTATTAATATTTTTGGAAAAAATAGAAATGTGAAGGGCTGGGGAGATGGCTCAGTGGAATAAGCTCTTCCCTGGCAAGCACAAGGGCCTGAGTTCAATCCCCGGTTCTGCCAAAAAAAGAAGAAAGAAATCCAGGGAGCTGGGGAGATGGCTCAGTGGGATAAGCGCTTCCCTAGCAAATGCAAGGGTCTGAGTTCAAAAAGAAAAAGAAATGTTTGTAAAACAGCATCCAATGCCCTACTAGTTGCCAGTATAAAGGTTTATAACCTAGATACCTATAGTCCCATCTACTCAGGAGGCTGAGACAGGCGGATCTCTGAGCCCAAGACTATCCTGGGCAATTCATTGAGACCCTATCTCAAAAACAATAACAACAACAACATGGCTGCCATGATGCCCATGTCAGGGGAAGACCCACACACACACACACACACACACACACACACACACACACACGGAAATGTAACTGTCCCAAGAATTATTACTGGCAGGTGTCCCCACGTGCTATGTGCACAGTTGAATGCCATGGTAATGGGGGAGTACTGTCTGGTGCCCGCTGCCCCAGCCCCTGGGACTCAGGGGTGCTACGTTGTCAGACAAGCAGCTGCTTTATGCACGTGCCAGGACTCCCAGTGGTGCCTGAGCCAAAGGTGAGCACCGAGCGTTGCGCCTGCGTCCACCTGTGATGGTGCCAGGACAACAAGGACAATAAATACAAATTAAACAGTTACAACACATGGGAGTAAACGTTACGTGAAGCCGGGTGTGGGTGCATGCCTGCAATGCCCGAACTCTGGGAGACTGAGGAAGGATAGTCGCCAGCTAAAGCCTAGCCTGGACAGTTTAGTAACAGAGCAGATTCTGTCTCAAAATAAAAAGGGCTGGAGATGCAGCTCAGCACGAGGGCCCTGGGTTCAATCCCCAGCATGGTGGGGGGAGACATAGTTCTATGAATGTTGTGTCTCCCAACATTTTCATCCTGGAAAAAGTCTCATCCTGTTCTCACAGAGAGGGCACAATGGTCATGTGAGGAGATGGAGGCAAGGTGAGAACACTGGCCCTATGACTCAGGGTGAGATCCTCACGACTCCGTGGAGGTCCCTGCGAAAGGGTCAGCTCATCAACTGCGTGCTGTCTCTGGCACTAGGAATTGAGCTCAGGGCCTCCCCAGCTCTTTATTTGTGGGAAATCCTACTAAGTCGCTAAACTGTCCAGGCTGGGCTCAAACTTGAGATCCTCCTGCTTCCGCCTCCTGGATGATCACAGGCCTGCGAGCCACAACACTCTAGTTCTTCTTTTAATGAGAAATTAATATAACAGGATCCAAGCCAGTATATTCCCACCGACCACAGCCAAATTGCAAGGGGCACCTCCAACGCCCCCAAAAAAGCTCCGAGCTTGGGGGACCCCAGCACCACCGTCCTGTAGGCTGCTGGTCCAGACTCGCCCTCCTGTCCCCTTGAGGGGGTGTCTTGGGAGCCCCTCCCCCAGAGCGGCCACCTAGCCCTGCTGAGCTGCGATGAGGCTGAGCCCAGATTAGTGGGTGGGGAGCGAGACCGGACGCTGAGGGGGAGGATCGGAGTGGCAGAGGCCGCGCCATGCCGCTGCAGGACGAGACCCTGCGCGAGGTGTGGGCCTCCGACAGGTCGGGACACCCTCCCTGCGCGCGACCTGGGGTCCCGGGGTCCCGGGGTCGGGTGGGACAGGGAGGCAAGACAGCCTGGCTCCTGTGCTCCCCTGCAGCGGGCATGAGGAGGGCGGCGCAAGCCCAGAGGCCCAGCGGCTTCCCAAACAGGTAGGGCGTCGGCCCCTGTGGGGCGGGGGGACCAGAGAGGTCTGAGCCGGCGTAGGCGGAGGCAGGAGGGCCTCCGTTGGCATCAGCCGTCCAGGCGTGGAGGTGCTTTAGGGGTGCAGGAGGGGATGTTTCAGGGCGCGGGGTCCACAGGGGCGGCTTTGGCTCTCGGAAGCGGCCGCGGTGCAGAAAGGGGTCCTCCTGCCTCAGCCCTCCGGATAATCCGCTGCTATTTCTGGCGGCTCAAGAGATTAGAGGGCGCTGGATGGCCCTCGGGGCCCCCCTTTCCTTCTCCCCTCCCGACCCCCATTTCCCCCACGCAGAAGCCGAGGAAGAAGAGGACGGAGACCCCCGGGTCCTCGGACTCCTCCGCAGGCCCCAAACCGCGCAGACCAGGAGGTGGGCAGGGTCCCCGACGGAGCTGGGGAGGTGAGGCTGTGGGAGTCCCCGCCGGCTCGCCTGAATCCCGCGTCTCGTGCAGTGCGGAGGGCGCGGCCGCGGGGCGACCCTGACCCCGACCCGGCCCCGGGTCCCGGCCCCGACGTCTACACCAGGTTCCTCAGGGACCCCGAGGCCAAGAAGCGCAACCCCCGCGACACCTTCCTGGTAGCCCGGGCCCAGGACGCCGAGGATGGTGAGAGCGGGCAGAGGGGCGATCTAGAAAAGCGAGCGCAGCCGCCTGTTCCAGGAGTTCCTGCCTGTGCTCTTTGTCCCACTTTACAGACGGGAAAGCTGAGGCCCAGGAGGCAGAGGATTTTGCCTTAAACTGCAGTTAGGAATCGAAGTAGCACACACGGGCCAACTGGGAACACGGTGCTACCAGGACAGGGAGGGCCGAGGGGTGGCGGGAAGGGGAAGGAGGGGTGCCATGGCCTGGGGAGGTAGAGGAGCAGGGGTGGGGCCCGGGGAGTGGGCGGCGCCTTCGGAGGGTGGGGGCTGCCGGTGGGCGGGGCCTGAAGGGCGGGGCCTGCGGAGAGCCGGTCCTGTAGGGAGGTTGAGACACCCAGAGGGCTTTGGGAGTCACCTTCCATCCTGCCTTTTTCCCCAGAGGGTAGGATTCTGCCCCTGGTGCCCCTGGGCTCCCAGAGAAGGGTCCTCAACCCCTCTACTAGGAGGAAGTTCTGTTTGCAGAGGAGGGGGAAGAAGATGACGACCGGGAGGAAGAGGAAGAAGATGAAGAAAAGAAAAAGCAAAGTCCCATGCCTGCCCGGAAGCCCCCGAAGGACAAGGCTTCCGGGGACAAGAGGGACGGGAGGACCAAGGCCCAGGGCCCCAGGGGTGGGTGCTGAGGCCGGATGAGCAGGGCCCACAGTGGGGTGGCCCAGGGCTGGGGTCGCAGACACAGGGGCCTAGCACGTGACTCTTGACCTGACCCGGACCTGACCCGACCTGAGGGCTCCCCCTCTGGGGCTCCCACCCCGCAGTCCTCATGTCCCACCCCACCCCACCGCTGGGCCGCCCTGCGGGAGGGGCTCTGAGAGAGAAGTTTAGAGGACTTTTGTGGTTTTTGGTTTAACTCAGTGTAAAATCATGTTGCAGTTTTTATAAAGATGTCAAATGATTCAGTAAAAAGAAATCAATAATTAACAGCAGCCTTGGCTGCGGGCCTGGCTACCTCTCCTGCAGAGGTTGGTCTGTGTCCTCACACCTGGAGCCTGGGGTCTCCAAGGAGAGCAGGAGTGACCAGAGAGTCTTTCTGGAGGAAAGAGGGGACTGGCAGGATCCAGAGGCTCAGGTAGAAGCCCTGGCATGACACTCACTTATTCATTCATTCATTCATTTATTCATTCACTAATTGCCTTCTAAGCTCCTACCTTTGTCTGGCACTTTTGTAAGGACGAGTACTGAAGATTGAACCCAGGGCCTTCACACTAAGCTACATCCCCAGGCTTTTATTAATTTATTTTTTTATTTTTATTTATTTATTTTTAAGTCAGAGTCTTGCTAAATTGCCCAGGCTAGGTTTGAAATGACAATCCTGCCTCAACCTCTCATAGCTGACGACCCAGCCCATGGGGCTTGTCCACTACTTTTTGGATTTACAAGCAAGAGGCAGGTGGGTGGGTGGGGCTGGGGAGATGGCTCAGTGGAATAAGTGCTTCAAAAGAAAAAAAAAAGAGGCAGGTGGGGGCTCCATCAGACCTCTGGCCTCCCCGGGGACTGGAGGAAGTACAGTGGATCAGAAGACCCTACACAACCCAGTCTGCCTTTTCTTTGTCCCCAACTCCCATTTCCAGGGGACCTGGAAAGCCCCAAGCCTCCACAGAAGCCTCTTCGCACTAAGAAGGAAGCTGGGGACAGGACTAAGGTGAAAAAGGCCAAGAAGAAAGGTGAGGCCACCTCAGGGGGACAGGGGGCTCAGGCTGCGGTGGGGTCATGACCCTTTCATACCTGTACATGAAGGGGCTTCAGAGGCTGAGAAGGATCTCGAGGGGAGCCCAGCAGGAGAGGAGAAGAGCCCAGCTGCCCTGTTCCTGGTCAGGGAAGGTGGCTCTGCTGGGACGTCTGGGAAGAAAAAAGGTGGGTAATGGGCCTCTGGTGCTGTAATGTCTGCCTGCGGGAGCCGGGTGCGAGCCAGGAGTGTTTGTAACAGGTGGCTTAGTGCAAGTAAGAAGCACACGTTCAGGGCTGGCGAGATAGCTCGGGGCACTAAGCACCTGCCTAGGCAAGCACAGGATTTGAGCCTGGGTACCACGTATTGCACTGGCCCGCCCCTGGACTTGCTGTCGGTACCTAGTCGGGCATGCTGCACTCCTGCAATCCCAGCGCTGGAGAGGCTGAAAACAAGAGGATCATTCCCAGTCTGATCTGTGTAGTGAACTCCTGTTCCAAACCCTTAAACCTGTAAGCCCAGCACTGGGGAGTTCGAGGCCAGGCTGAGCTCCACAGTGAGTTCAAGTCCAGCCTGAACCACACCATGAGACCTTGTCTCAAAAAAAGAAATCTGTGATTATCCTGACAGCTGTGTGGCCCCAGGCAGGGTGGCCACTTGCATTGTGGACAGGGTCCAAGCACAGCTCAGCCAGGCAGCTAAGGAGCGGACAACCTCTTCCCCCATGCCAGGCCTGCCCAGAGGCGCAGAAGAGGAGACAAAGGAAGAAGAAGAGCAGGAGGGTGAGGAGGGTGCGGCTATGGCAGCCAAGAACAGCAATCAAAAGGGCAAAGGAAAAGGGAAAGGCAAAAAGGTCAGCAGGTCAGGCATGGGGGGCCTCGGAGGTGGGGCTTGGGGTCACTGTGTGCCAGAATCTGGTTCCCCCTCCTGTGACACAAGGACACAAGGCACGGGCATCGCCAGGCTAGGACCAGTCCAGCCTGGGCCTGTCCACTGGCACTGGAGGCCACTCCCCTACATCCTGTTGGCTCTGGCCAGAGATGTCCCCACAGGCCCCTCACTAAGAGAGACACATTTATAGCAGCAGGGAGGTGGCATACACAGGCAGGTTGCACCTCTGTCCAGTTTGGGGGATACCAAGTGACACTGTATTTCCACCCTGCTGCTCCAAGCTCCCTACCTATGGCCTCTCAGTCAATAACAGAGGATTAACCTCCGGCTGCCCCGGGCCTCCCGGTTCCTGTCCAACCTGGCCCATGTCACTTGTGGTTGGCCATTCTCTATGGGCAGAGGACGTTGTTGAATATTTTGAATCCGCTGCTGCCTAAAGCAGGACTTCATCACCAACACACCGAGCTGGCACAAGCAGGACAGGCGACCACCATGGAGACCCTCTAAAGGGCAGGAACCTGGTCTTAGCTTTTTGGGTTCATTAGTTGGTGCAGGAGCGATCAGGTCTTGGGAAGTGACTCCCGGGAGCCAAGCTCACCACATGCTGATGTAGAAACCGAAAGGTCAGTTAATTATCTCTCGGGGAATACAGTGGCACGCAAAGTCTTCGTTTTACTAGGTCCTTGAAATGCACCACTGTGGAAGTGTTTGACTAAGCTCCGGCTTGCTCCGTATCACATTCCAAACATAGTCTTGGGTTTCCCAAGTTTCTTCTGGGGCAGGCTAGTGTGGAGGCTGCATGGCCGTCTGCCCCTAGGTGAGGCCTGCGGTTGTACCTCACCTCCCACATGGTGCAATCTACCCTCAGAAAAGCACTGCACCCCGGGGCTCCTCAGGGCTCCCCGAGAGCATTTAATCCTCCAGTGCCCACGCCAGGCTGCCCGGCCACCATCCTGTCCACAAGGAGCAGAATCTGAGGGCAAAGTCCAGGCCTGAGAATAGGAGGGGTTGCTGCAGGGTCACCGAGCCATCCAGGGCCCTACGGGATTCACTGACATTGCTGCTAACAGATTGCCCCAAGCCCAGGGTCTGCAAATAGCGCTTAGTGACTCAGTTTCCTAGTCCGAACTCAGGAACAGCTTAGCGGGATGGTCCAGTCCCTATCCTCAAGGGAGGTCGGCCACCTAAAGCTTGCCGGGAAATGGACAGCCCCCCCCCCTTTCGCCACTGTCGTGACAGCTGGCTGGGGCCCTCTGCAGGCTCCTGGGGACCCCCCCGGACAGAGTGGCTGCCAGCATCTCCTGGAAGCCAGCAGGGAAGCCGGGCAGGAGCCGCAGCGGCTTTTAGGCCCCAACCTGGGAAAACTGCACTCTGGCAGGAAGCGACCCAGGGGCTAAATGCTGGGAGCACAGGTCCCTGGGGCCAGTTGGGAGGCTGGCTGTGCTGGCCACCCTGTCCTTGCCCTGTGCTGCTATGACAAAGCCACCAAATGCTAGGACAGTGCTTGCCCCAGTAAGGAACATGGCAGTGTGTTACAGCAGACCCAGCGTACCCCAAACTGTGACCTTCATGGGAAGGAAGTTTTCCTAAGGTCAGGAGCCAGATGGGATGGGGCAGGGCTCAAAACCCAGCTCTACATGGTACTATGGGAACTCTGGAAGTTATTTAAGACTGATTTATTATCTGTACAATGGAACAGGGGCCCCGGGAGAGGGTTCATGAAAGGGTTGAAAAAGCTAATATTAGGCCTGGGATTTAGCTCAGTGGTGTAGCACCTGCCTGGCAAGTGCGAGGTCCTGAGATTCATTCCTGGTACCCTCCCCCCAAAAAGCTAATATTTAGAAAACAGTTAGAACACATTGGTGGGGTTTATGTGAATATTTTTATTTTTGAGACAGAGTCTCACAATGTAGTTCAGGTTGGCCTTGAACTAACTCACCATGGAGCTCCAGGCTGGCCTTGAACTTCTGGTGACCCTCCTGTCTCAGCCTCCCCAGTGCTGGGATTATAGGTGTGTGCCACCCCACCCCCTAGCATACATGAGCATTTAAAAATGTGTAAATTAAGTCAGGCCCCACAGATCCACCCACACAAGACCCACTTCTCAGATGAACACAGTCCTGGTCATTAAAATGTTACACAGATCCTTGTGTGAGTCCTAAGCATGACTGAGCCTTCACCCCACTGTGAGATGTGCCCTGCCCAAACTACGTCACCAGGTGGGTGGGTTGACCCATCATGAAAAAGATGTGAAAATTAACAAACCTGATAGACCAACTGGGGGGACGCTGGTGTTTGAACCAGAGCCTGAGCCCTCAGTCACAAGGGAAACAAACTGATAATGGAACAGCAAGCTCCCCCATCCGTCTAATATGGAGTAGGGAGCTCTGGGGGAAAGGTGTGTCCCCACCTGGAGGGACCAGGGCCCCTCGGCTGCTGTTTTCCTCACACAAAAAGTGGTGACTGTTTGGGTGGCCCTGCCCTGTGTGCGATCAGAGGACCCGCCACCAAGGTGCAGAGTAGACCTGGCCTAATACCCCTATGTCCCCCAGAAGGAGGAGAGGCCTGTGTCCCCACCCGTGGAGGTGGACGACCCCCGCGAGTTCGTGCTGCGCCCAGCCCCGCAGGGCCGGACCGTGCGCTGCCGCCTCACACGCGACAAGAGGGGCATGGACCGGGGCATGTACCCCTCCTATTTCCTGCACCTGGACGCTGAGAAGAAGGTGGGCAGCAGGTGCAGCGCTGGCCCTGCTAAGGCCTCTACCGTAGGTCCGCCCTGACACGCCCCTGGCCCCCTACAGGTCTTCCTTCTGGCCGGCAGGAAGCGCAAGCGAAGCAAGACAGCCAATTACCTCATCTCCAGCGACCCCACCAACCTGTCCCGCGGTGGAGACAACTTCATGGGCAAGCTGAGGTGGGGCGGGGTGGTCACCCCTGTCCTCCTACGGGGCAAGGTGCCTTCTGGTGGGTCCCACACATCAGTCTCACTTAGGCATGGTGGGGCCTTCTCTTTTTTTTCTTTGAGACAAGGTCTCACTTTGTGAGACCTGGCTGGCCTCCAACTCACAAGGCTGGCCTTGAACTCACAATGATCCTCCTCCCTCGGCCTCCCAAGTGCTGGGATTACAGGCGTGCTCCTCCATTCCCAACGTTCACTTACTTAATGAACAACTCTCAGGGCCGAGCACTTTCCAAATGTTAACCCATATAATCCTTTTACCAAACAAACGTGCACATTTTGCAAATGGAAAGCTGAGGTTCAGAGAGTTTAAGTAGCTTGCCTAAGGTCACGTAGCTAGGAAGAGATACAGCCGAGAGATTTGCTATTTGCATCCGACCCAGTGTCCTTGTAGCTTCAGCTTTTAGTAAAGACCTACCCAGGGCTGGTTCTGGTAGTGCATGCCTATAATCTCACACTCTGGAGGCTTGAGGCAGGAGGATCCCACCATTTAGAGGCTGAGGCAGGAGGGTCGCCTCAAGTTGAAGGTCAGCATATATACCTATATAGATATAATGAGACCATATCTCAAAAAATAATAATAATAAATAAAATCAAAATAAATAACATTAAAAAGACCTGTGGGGAGAAGCCAGGTCAAGGACAGGAAGTGCTCTGGTCGGAGCCACACCGCGCCTTGCTCCCAAACGGTCTGGCGTGGGGTGCGGCGGCCCTGTGCCTGGCCCCAGCGCTGCCCTGCTCGCTCGCAGGTCCAACCTCCTGGGGAACCGCTTCACCGTCTTCGATGCGGGGCAGAACCCGCAGCGCGGGCCGGGCGGCGACGTGGACAGCCTGCGGCAGGAGCTGGCGGCCGTGATCTATGTGAGGACCCTAGGCCCGCGGGAGCCGCTCCGCCGCGCCCCGCTCCCCTCCACTGACCGTGTCTCCCCCAGGAAACCAACGTGCTGGGCTTCCGCGGGCCGCGGCGCATGACCGTTATCATCCCTGGCATGAACGCGGACAACCAGAGGGTCCCCATCCGGCCGCGAAATGTGAGCCCTTTTCCTCCCCCGCGCGCTTGAGCCGGTCCAGGGAATGAGAGGGTGAGGACTCAGTTTACCCAGGGCCCAGCCCCTAAGCGTCCTCTGGCAGCTTGACGGCGTCAGGGGCTCCGTGGAAGCCGGCGGCAGGACGCTCACAGCTGACCCGGGGTCACTTGCACACGCCCTGGGGACCCCAGGGCTGGCAATACCCAGCACCGGAGGGCACCAGGGCGCACAGCACACTCCTCACCCAGGCTGGCATTATCGGATAGGAGAGGGACGCAGACCACAGCTGTGAGCAGCGAGGCTGCAGAGAGAAAGGGCCGGACGGCGGTGGAAGTCAGGCAGGGAGGGCGGTGGGGCGGGGGGGCGCCAAGCACAAGTTCCATATTATAGCTGTGGTCATCCGTGGGAGAGAAGTGGAGTGGTCCCTAGGTGAGGGCGGGGCCTGCAGGGATCTGGGGCTGAACCCGGGAGAGGGAGCTGGTGCAAAGGCCCTGCAGCCCCAAGCAACTGCTGGGCACAGCCTGCGCAGCCCCGGGTCCATGGGGTTAGCGGTGAGGGGTGGGGACAGAGCCCAAACAACTGGTTTCTGCGCTGAAGACACGATCGCCAAAGCAGGGTTCTGGGCGAGGAAGTGACTTCTTTTTTCCAGCAGAGGCTGCTTCCCGGGTCTGAGTTCAATCCCTGGTTCTGCCAGAGAGAGAGAGACAGACAGAGAGACAGACAGAGAGAGAGAGAGAGAGAGAGGCTGCTTCCCATGTGCGGGGGTGGGGCGCGGGGTGAGGGCCTTGTCCTGGGCACTGTCCCTCCAGGCTGCATCCCTTACGCACAGGAGACTGATGTCACTTTACTCATTTACAATGAAAAGTAATACCACCATCAGCTGATGGCACACCTGTCCCTGCTGGAAAGTCACGCCCGCATCCAAGGCCCAGCCAGCCCCTGGAGGCTCGAGCTGGGGTTTGCTCTTTGCTTAGCCTGCGGGTCCCACAGTGCCCCTCTCCCTGCCTGGAGGAAACACAAAAGTCGGTCTCTGGCCACCGTCTTTTTTTTTGTTTGTTTTTTTCAGTCTTGTAAGACAGGGTCTCGATACATAGCCCAGGCTGGCCTTGAACTTGTAGTGATCCTCCTGCCTCAGCCTCCCAGTGCTGGGATGACAGGCATGTGCCACCATGCCCGGCATGTACTGCCATTTCTTCAATACAAGCTCTGGGCCAGGCACTGAGATCCAAACTCAACATACTGGTCATCTACTGAGCACCTCATCCCTGCTAGGAAGTGCTCTAAGTAACATCCCAGGTGCTGTGGGGAATGCACCTCAGTGGCACCACGTCTGCCTGCCTGGCAAGCACGAGGTCCTGAGATCGATTCCTGATGAAAAAAAAAACAAAAAAAACCCAGGGTCTATTACATGATTGAGTCCTCACAACAGCAGCACAGGAGGGAAACTGAGGCACTGTTCCTGCATATTGGTGGAGGCCTGGGGGAACACATACCATGGGAGCTTGGGGGTGGAAGGACCTTGAGCGACAGAACCCAAGCTATGGACACAAACGTGAGACAAGAGGAAAGAAGCCTCACAAAGCACGGTCTTCCCCACACCTCTCCCTCCTTCCAGAACCCCCTCCTGGGGGCATCCTCAGCTACTGTCCACCCAAGCTTCACTCTGGGCCCTGGCAGGCTGTTGACGTCAGGTTCACCCCTGTAACTGGGGGTGACACTACATCCACAGGACTGCCTGTGTGCTGGGAGCCCTGGGTCTCACGGGCTGCACTGTCCAGAGCACACAGGGCCCCTCTTCTGAGTCAGAACCACCCTCAAGGTCCCTACAACTGTAACTGGCCACCCCCACCCCCAGGCCAGCGATGGGCTCTTGGTACGGTGGCAGAACAAGACCCTGGAGAGCCTCATTGAGCTGCACAACAAGCCGCCCGTGTGGAATGAGGACAGCGGCTCCTACACACTCAACTTCCAGGGCCGGGTTACCCAGGCCTCAGTTAAAAACTTCCAGATCGTCCATGCCGATGACCGTGAGTCTCTGAGAGCCCTGGCCCCTGATGTGTCCAGATGTACCCAGTGTGGGTATCCATAGAGCCCAAAGTGCGAGCCAGCCCAACAGTCTGGGTAAAACTGGGAAGGCTGGATTTTGTTGCTAGGGCTTGAAAACCAGAGAGCCCACTAAGGCTCTGTGTAATCGAATAAGCTGCCGAGGCCTGAGAGGACACCCAGGCTCCCAGCTCCTCCAGGAAGTTATTCAAGAGTTATTTCATTGTGGTGGCGCATGCCTGTAATCCCAGCACTCAGGAGGCTGAGGCAGGAGGATTGTTGTGAGTTCGAGACCAGCCTGAGCTACAAAATGAGCGTAAGGCCAGCCTGAACTGCATAGTGAGACCCTGTCTCAAAAAAACTTATTTCACAAAACAGACCCAGGACTGTGCCAGGCAGTCATCCTTTGGGGGCTTTACTCATAATGCCTCACAAAATCCTTTCAGTAACCCTGTGACCAAGGTACTATCACCATCTGTATTTGGTAGATGAGAAAACAGGTGGCGCAAAGAGGTTAAGTAACTTGCCCAGGGTCACACAGCATCTGAGACATAGCTCCTAGGTCAGAACTCCCATAATCTGGCTCCAGTGCCCATGTTTCTCATCTCTTCAGAGCAAGGAATATTCAAACTTATTTATTTTTTGGCAGAACTGGGGATCGAACTCAGGCCCTTGTGCTTGCCAGGGAAGCGCTTATTCCACTGAGCCATATCCCCAGCAGAGCAAGGAATTTCTTTTTTTGCACGGAACTGGGAATTTAACTCGGGCCCTTTGCCGGGCAAACACTTATTCTACTGAGCTATCTGCCCGGCCTCTGAGCCTTTCTGAGTCTGTCTTCTCTCTCCTTCTCTCTCTGTTTCTCTTTTACGGAACTCGGGATTGAACTCAGGCCCTTATTCTCCTGTGCCAACTTCCTGGCCCCTAGGACTTCTCTTAAGTGAGGTCAAAATGTACCTGGAACTCAATTAAGGGAAACTGTCCCTGTTCCAGTTCCCTGAGGAGAGGCTCCCAGTAGGGTGAGGAAGTTTGGGGTGGAAAAGTATTTCCCAGAGGACACTGGCTTTGCAGGGAAGGGCCACGCAGAGCAACAACCCCCACACTGTTTCAGGGATATGCCCCAGTGTCACCTGTCCCCTGGCCTTGGGACTGTTCTCAGGATCACATTTCTGGTGGAGCCACCAGGCTAGAGTTGGGGGGTATTTTTAGCAACTTCTTGTCCCTATGGATACTGAGGGAGGTGTTGGGATTGGGGCGGGGGATGAGGATCAGAATGGGAGGGGGCTCATGGGGTCACCAGCTAAGGAAGGGAACCGAGTATGGGTGAAGGGACCGAGTCTGGGGTCCACCGTGGGTGAAGGAATGGGATAGAAGGGAACTGCACTTTGGGAAGGGAGGGTTCCAGGCTTGGGGAGATCGACAGGGTCCCGCACGACCTCGGTAAGTGCCTGCTGGAGCAGGCTCCAGGCACTGGCCGATAAGGCAGTCCCCTGCCCTTGGGGCTCACGACAGGCAGTGGAGTACGGGTGGGGCTGGCCTAGCCCATAGGAAGAGGGACTTCCCCCGTGGTGAGGACATTGGCTGCCTGGACGGTGGTCCAAGGAGGCTTCGGGCCGCCCCCACTCATCTTGTGTCTGCAGCCGACTACATAGTGCTGCAGTTCGGTCGCGTGGCTGAGGACGCCTTCACCCTGGACTACCGGTACCCGCTGTGCGCCCTGCAGGCTTTTGCCATCGCCCTCTCCAGTTTCGACGGGAAGCTGGCCTGCGAGTGACCCGCAGCGACCAGCGTCCCCAGAATTGGCCAGCACACGGGAAAGGACTCAGAGGAGGCAGCGGGGCTCACTGTCGCTTGGTGACCTCCGTGCGCTGGGCAGACTGTCACAGGCCCAGGCGGAAGGAGTTCCGACGGCGGGCGCGATGGAGACGGACAGCATCTGGAGCTGGAGCCGCACATCTGGCCGTGGAGCCCGCCCGCGCGGCCTCGCCCCCTCCTCCCCGCGCCCCAGTGACTTCCTGTCCGGGAGCGGTAGTCAGTGTTGCTTTAACCCCCTGTGGGACCGCGCGGGGATTCGGAAGAGGAGGGGTAGGTGGCGGGAACGTACGCAGGTACCCACGGCCCCAATAAAGCCGCGTACCAGGCAGCGAGCGGTGGTTCCCCGAAGAGGCGCGCGGAGCCGGGGACCGAAGGGTCCCCAGGGTGTGTGTGGAGGAGGAGAAAACGGGGCGGGGAATCCCCAAGAAGCCCCCCCATCCGGAGCGCACTGGGACCTCAGGTCGTGCCCCTTACCCCAGTCGCGGGTGGGTCCTACCCAAACTCGGCGGCCACTGTGTCGCGACGCCCCCCGCGGGGCCCTCGGGAGCCAGGCCGAGAGGGAGGGCCCGGAGGTTCAGGAAGAGGCATAAAGGGAGAAATTCGAGAAACGAGCCGCTCGGGGAGAACCAGACAAACCGGGTCCCAGCAAGGCGCGCGCAGCCACCAGGGCAGGGCGGGCGCGGGGCGGGGCTGGGGGGGGCTCTGTCCTGGTCGCTAGGGACCAGACTCCGGGTGGGGAGCCCCAAGGCCACTGCGCCCAGGCTCTGCCAAGAGCCTCCAGACGCTGCACCCAGGGACCCCAGCACCGACGAGGGTCCCGCCCCCAGGCCAGGAGCTCCGCCCTCGGCCCCGCCCCGGGCGAGAGCACCAAATTCTAGCTGGGCACCGGCGAAGAGACTACGAGGGCGCGGGAGGCCGAGGCGCCCCGGATCCCAGGTCCTAGGGTGGCAGCGCGCGCGGGCAGGGGCGTCCCGCAAGGCCCCGCCCCCGGGAGCAGGCCCCGCCTCCAGCAGCAGCCCCCGCCCCTCCAGGCCCCGCCCCCGTCTGCCGCGGCCCCCACCCCCCTCCTCGGCTCTCAACACAAACTTTCCGTCCCGCTCGCGCCTCCTCCGGGCCCGCGCTCCGCTCCGGCTCCGCCCGGCTCATTCCGCGCATTCCCGCCGGCCCCCTCCCCACGACCTCCCTCCCTGGCCCCCTCGCTCCCTCGGGCCCCGGCCGGAGCGCCCCCCCGAGCTCGGACCAGGTAAGCCCGGCGGCCGCCGGGAGGAGGCCTCGCCGCGGGAGAGCGGTGGTTGGTTGGCCCGGGATCGCGGGGACCCTGGAGGGGGGCTGCGTCCCGAGCCATTGTCCAGCCCCGAGCCGGAGCCCGGGATCGGAGCGCCTGGGTGCCGGGAAGTTTAGAGAAGGGGGAGAAATCCCTCCGGGAAGCCCCGCCCACCCCGAGGCGCCGGGACTACTCGGCCCGGGGCCGGGAGCCGCCGTGCAGCCCGGGCCCTGTCGCGGGGACTCGCATCCGGGCGCTCGGGCCCCGGCCCCGCCGCCCTTTGGACTCCGGAGCCCGCGGGCCGGCTCCGCTCAGGCCTCGGCCCTGCCTCCTTCGCGGCCCCGGCCGCCGGCTGCTGGTGGACGGCGTCGGGGCGCAGAACTGCCGCCCGCCGTGCGCCCCGAGCCCTTCCAGCCCAGAGCCGCGTCGGGCGGGGTACGAGTCCCAGCCCAAGCTATGTGTGCCCAGCTCCGAGGGTGCTGGACTTGGGGCTTCGGCCGCGCTTTGGGGATACTTGTTTAGACCCTGCAGGGTCTGAGGGTGGCAGAGCTCCCCACCCCTTCCCACCTCGTCCCCGTCTTGTCAGCCGTGTCCTTTATTCCTCCTTGGGAAGGGAGGTCTGGGCGCTGGCCTGGGTCTGTTTTCCAGCCCAACCAGGCCCTGAAGTGGTGTCATTGAGACCCCTCTCTGTCACCTTTTCTGGGAGAGGCCTTGTCCAGGCCCGAGATGCCTCAGGCAAGGGAGAATGAGGCCTTGGAGGAGACTGACCTCTCTTCCTATCTCCCCTCCTCCAGGTAGGGGCAGAGCTGGGTCAGGCCTGGACTTGTAGCCCACAGAGGATGCGGGTGAGGCCGGACACAGCCCAGAGGGGTTGATGGCCGTGGTGGCCCTGTGTATCAGCTCTCTTAGGGCCTGGTTCGGTGTCCATTTGTCCCACCCAGGTGCTGAGGGGTCAGACACCTCTATGGTCAGGATGCTGGGAACAGCCTGGGGACAGGAGAGAAACTGAACTTGCAGTAGGCTGGGCAGTGCAGGGTTGTGGCTTCCTCTTGGAGTATCCCTCCCCAAGGAGTGACCCATTGCTGATGCATCTGTGGGCACTTGAGCAGTTATGGGCTCTGTGGACAGGGGTGGCCAAGTGTACCTCCTGAGGTGCGCTAGGTGGTGCTGGGGACTTGAAGACCCTGAGTGTCACTCCTCAGAGAGCGGCTAGGGGCCGGTGGGAGTCTCAGGGCTTTGGGCAGTTCCCTCACCACCACCACCACCGGGGAACCGTAATTAATGCCCATTAGTGCTTTGGGAAACAGAATGGTCATTGCCTGGCAGAAGAGAGCTTTGAGCGTGTGTGCTGTGTACCCATGCGTATGCATGTGTGTGTGAGCCCAGCACCTTCACACACGGTTTTGCACACCTAACACTTGCTTCAAGTTGGGGGAAATGCTAAAACCAGGGAGAGGGCTCCACGGTGGAGGATGAGGAAGCCAGGCGCCGACCCCAGCTTCCCTCCTCAGCTTCAGGGAATGGAGGGGCCTTGCTTTCTTGTAAATAGCTTCTCTGCTGCAGATGCCTTTTCTCCTCACCGTCCCAGGACTGGCACCTTCTGGCCCAGAACCTGAACCCAGTGGGGAAGGGGATGGGGGGACTTGGAAAGATGCAAGGAAAGATGCCAGGACAAACCAGGGGGTGGGAGAAGTCGCCCCATGAGGTGACCACAGCAGAAAAGGACAGGGCAAAGTGGCAAAGTGCTCTTAGAAGGCAGTGGTGGCTGCCCACTTGCCCCACTCCCAGAATGTCCTGGGTGCCCACTCAGCACGGTGTGTCCCACTACTTGTTCCATCTATAGAGGTGCAACGAGGTGATGCCATGCGGCAGGGAAGTGGGAGCCTCGGGAGCCCTTGCCCTCGGAGGTCCTGGCCTCTCGTCCTCACACTGACCGACTGCCGGGAACCCTAGGGCCAAGGCAGAGGCCTTTCTGACTGGAGCTGCAGGTCAGTGGGTCCACACTCAGCCCTGTCCTCCTCACATGATAGCAGGAAGAGAGGACACTGCCTCGACCCTTGAAAGACCTGAACAGCCCGAGAGTTCACCCCCTGCAGGTCCTCAGAACCTCACCCTTGGGGTTTCCTAGAGTGCTGATTGTTTCCTGTGCTCCCTGCCAGGCCCAGAGGACAGGAAGTGGAGGGAAGCAGGCGTGCAGCCGTGTGTGACTGTGGGTGAGCACGCTGGATGTGTATGAGGTGGACCGTATGGCAGAGGAGCCCTCCGTGCGTGGGACTGCTTGTGAGGCTGTGTGCAGGTGTGAGAAGCCCTCTGTGGCTGTGACCTCCCTGGGTGTGAGGGCAGCAGAGGATAGTGGAGGCTTTTGTGTGTGTCCTTCTGGGTGTGTTTGGGAGAAACTCTGTGGTGACATTCTGTGTGTGAGCATCCCACAGGCTGTGCCTGTGAAGGCAACTTTTCCCTGAGCACCTGTACGGACCTGCGGACGGCATTGCTTTGTTCAAAGGACACTGCGATTGTGTGGCTCTGTGCATCAGGCAGGACAAGAGACACCAGGTAACACATGGTGCTGTGGTGTGACAACTCGTGTGTGTTGTGAATCAGTTCATGAGGTGGCTTCAGGTCTGCCTGGGTATGATACCAGGTATGAGTAAAGCACAGTGTGACATGTGTGACAGCATGACCTGTATCAGGGCAGGGTGGGCAGCTGTGTGAGTGCGGTGTGTAGGTGACAACAAGCCTGAGAAGGCTGCTCTGAGTGTGTGGCTGTGTGTGTGTGTGTGTGCATGCACACAAGTGCTCAGAAAACTGTGGGTGTGACTGAGACTGCTGTGAGGGTGGTCACTGTATCAGCCTGTGTGGGTGACACCCTCACCGAGTGTGCCAGACACAGTGCAGGGCATCTGTGGGCGATCACGGAAAAGCTAGTGTTAAAATCTGAGAGAATGCATGCAGCCTCACGCAGAAGACCCGGTCAAGTGGCGAGTTTTATGTCATGTAGATTTTACCACAGTACAATTAAGAACAAAAAACACCCCTAGGGAAGAAGCCAAGTGTGGTGCCACTCACCTGGGATGGCAGCATTCTGGAGGCTGAGGCAGGAAGATCAAAAGTTCAAGGCCTGCCTGGCTCTGTAGGAGACCCTGCCTTGAAACAAACGAATAAATAAATAAAATGTTGAAAAAAGAAAAAGCCAGGCAGAAGAGAGGTGCAGGTAACTGAATGTGCAGAACAGTCTCTGTGACCTCGTATGAGACAGGGCCGGGTGCAGGAGGAGCACAGAGGAAATTTGTTTGTAGAGGACACTGTGACCCATAGGATGGGCAGGAGTGTG
The DNA here is from genome assembly GCA_004027165.1 of Ctenomys sociabilis. Lineage (NCBI taxonomy): Eukaryota > Metazoa > Chordata > Mammalia > Rodentia > Ctenomyidae > Ctenomys > Ctenomys sociabilis. The sequence goes on from PVKA01002120.1 coordinate 103,595, forward strand.
AGTGATTGGTGGCAGCCGTGTGGGTGACTCTGGGGGCCTGTGGGAGCCATCTATGAAGGCCATCAACATGTTAATTAAGAACTGAAGGTCCCCAGCTGTCCCCCCTGGATACTCTGGTTCCCGCCCTGGGAACCTGGGTCGGAGGAGCAGATGACAGTTCTGGAGAAAGGGCCTGACCCCTTTCCCCCTGACCCTTTTCCCAGAGCTGCTCTGGGAGGGGCAGCTGCCTTGAGGTTTGGGTGAGGGGGAGTCCTGCCCCCACGACTCCCTGAGGGGCACTTGCCCCAAGTGGTGGGGAGGGGCAGAGTCTGATGCCCAAATTGGAAGCACTTTAATGAGCCGGGAGGGCCCACCCTAGGGGGCCCTGCAAATTGCTTCCTCCTGTAGAAATCTGTCCTCCTCCCAGAAGATCCTCCCTCTGAAGCCTGGCAGGGTGTGGCCTCTTGGTAGGGTCCCCTGGGGTCCTTGGGCTGGAGGTGGGGGAGACACACCATCCCCACCCCCTTGCCGGGCCCAGACTGGTTGACAGCGCAGCCGCTTCTGGGGTGGGAGCCTGTGGCAGCTGGAGAACAGCTGGCTGTGGTGGGGCCCGAGTGAGGAAGGCTGAGGGGGTGGGGAGGCCGCAGGCCCCCTCCTGCCCCATGTTTTATACCCCAGATCAGCAGCCCAGGCAGGGGTGGGGACTCCCGGGGACTGTGGGGTTCACATCCTTCTGCCACCTCGAGGGGTGCCCAGGATCCTTGCAAGGGTGGGTGGCAGCTGCCTGCTGGGCCCTGACAGGGCCCTGTTCAGCTCTGGCTTCCCATGGGGCAGGGGGTGCTCCCACCTGCCAATGGGAGCATCTATCTGTGCCCCCGCCAGGGTGGCAGCCCAGGGGAAACCCACACTTCAGGCTGGTGACAGAGAGCCAGGGGCCCCGGTGGTCTGGAGTTCTGCCCCATCCCAGGAGCTGTCCAGCCAGTTCTTCCGGCAGAGCTGGCGGCAAGGCACCCCGTATCTCCCCAGGGCTCAGTGCCTGCTCTCCCAGCCTTATGAGCCCCACTACTCAACCCATCCCTGCCACCACCCTTGGCACTTGGGACCCAGGAGCTGAGGGCAGGGGAGCAGGATGGAGGTGCAGCGGTCTTAAATGGGCGAGTGTGCAGCCGTGGCAGGAGAGCAGGGTCCTGCGCAGCCTCCTTGGTTCTCTCCGTCCTCATCCCTGGGTCTCCTGCTGGTCCTGCCACGCTGCTGCTGCTTGTGTTGTCCCTTCTCCCCTCCTTGTCTATCCCATAACCCCCGGGCTGCGGGAGTCGTCTTTGCTTCTAGGTCTCCACCTCTTTGCTGGTCTGGACCCATCTTTGCCTGCCCTCCACTTCTCTGTCCACCTCTCTGCCGTCCATCTGTCCACCTGACCCTCTGGCTTCCTGTCTGTGCCTATCCTCAAAGCTTCTTCACAAGCTTTTTCCTTCTTTCCTCCTGGGTCTTTTCCCTCCGGGTCTTGGGCTGGGACTCCTCCAGTCTGTCTGGCTCCCTCTCCCTATCCCGCTGTCCCTTCCCCTTCTGTCTGGCTCACCCTCTGTCCCTTAGCCCCACTGTGTGGTTCAGTGCAGGGAGGTAGGTGTGCCCCAAGCCCCCTGACCCAGCCAGCCACTAGCACCGTCCGGATTTCTCATGGAGACTGCCTGGCCAGGGATTGGGGGCTGGCAGGGTGGTCACTCTGGGAGACCAGCAGTGTCTCACCCCTGCTGAGTGCTGCTCTCAGGCAATTGCAATCACCACGTGGGAGCCAGGCTTGGGGATAAATGCAGCGTTGTGTTGAGGGGAGCCACCTGTAGGCCTTTGAGTGGGCACCTCTGTGCCCAAGGGGATTCCTGGAGAGCCTGCCGCGCGGGTGCCTGGAAGCCAGCAAGCGGCAGGGTCTCACTCTCCTGCGCCTGGACTTGTGGTCCTGGGGGTCCCCTCTCGCTCCCCTGCCGTCCCCTCCCCCTCAGCAGCTGGCTGCCCGGCCCGCCCGTCTGTCCGTGCTGCTTGCTCCCTTCACCATATTTGGCCACAGCTCTCCCGCGGGGGGCGGGGCGGGGCTTACATCACCCGGCAGGGGGGCCGGCTGCGAGGGGCTCGGAGGACCTGGGGAGCCCGCACAGTGCTTTGGAGGTCTGGGCTGCTACAGGACCTCTGGGCCTGCACAGGCCTGGTGCTCTGAGGGAGGTCTGGAGAGCAGCGGGTTAAGTGGGTTAAGGGTGCTGGGTGAAGCCCAGGCAGACCGCTTCTCCTGGCAGCCCCAGTGCACCCCATTTCTGTTTCAAGCAATCGCCTGGGATGGGGCTCAGGCGCGCAGGCGCCACAGGGGGGGGTGGAAAGCAGCATGGGGTCCTTGAAGAAGCCACATCCATGCCTGTGGAGGGGACCCTGGCAGCTGGAGCAGACTGGGGGTGCCCTCTTGGGAGCAAGGCCTCCTTGTTTAGCCTAGGTGGTGGGGTGCCCAGCTCCCTCTGTTGGCCCCTGAGCCACAGACCCAGGTTCAGGACCACCCCTAGTCCTACTTGCTGTGTATCCTTGGGCAAGTTGTTTAATGCCTGTGTTCCGTGAAGTCCTCATTTGTAAAGTAGAACTAACAGTAGTGTTCATGGGTTCATTGTGAAGATTTTGTGTGTTTGTTGGGAGACACTCCCTGTATAGTTCAGGCTGCTCTTGAATTCATCATGTGGCCAAAGCTGGCTTCAAACTCACACAATCCTCCTGCCTCAGCCTCTGGAGTGCTCTAAAGGCTGGTGCGTGATCACTCCCAGCTATGGAGGAACCTTCCTGGCCTTTGCAGAGTTGTTAGCAGAAGCATTGTACATAACCCCTGCTCAGTTACTGTTGCCCTCAGGACTCTGTAGGCAGACAGGAGGTTGCCAGGGAGAAGACCCCTATAGAAGACACGCCCTTTCTATCCACTGGGACCCCACCTGTCTACCCATTCCCTACATTTTGGGCTAGGGGCAGGGAGGCTCACTGGGTGTGGTTTAGGCTGACAGCCTGGCCTGACAGAGCAGGGACCAGAGTGTGCAGAGCCCTGGCCTGTGTAGCGTGGGCCACGCCAGGGAGGCTGTGGGTGGTTTATGGGCTACAGTGGGGCCACTGAGGTGTGGGGCCGGAAGTGGGTGCCGGCCACTGCCCTGGGGATTGAGCGTGGCCGTGGCTGGGCCATTGCTTGATTGCTAGGCAGGTAGGGCCATCCTGGGCAGGCCACACTGGTGCAGGGACAGAAGGAGGGGTTCCCAGGGGTTCCTTCATGGAGATCTGGGCCTCACTGGTGGCTGAGCACTGAGGACCCCTCCAAGAGTGCAGAATCACTGGGCCCAGCCTTGCGTTCCTTTCTCTGCTTGTGCTGGTGGCACTGTGCAACCCATGGGCCTCAGTTTACCTTATCTGAATAGTGGGCGTCACCTTTGCCATCCCTACTTTGTGTGGTGAGGGCCAATGAAGCGGGTGCTTTCTAACATGTGCTGCAGAGACATATGGCCTTGGTGTCCTTGTGGCTGCACTTGGTCTCTGTGGCCTTTCGCATGTCAGGAGCTGGGCCCTGGCAGGCCTTTAACTCATTTTACAGCATGGGGTCTCAGAGAAGTTAAGTGACTCAACCAAGGTCACACAGCTCTGGCTTTCTGTACCCTACTCCCAGGTCACCCAGGCAGTGGGGATCAAGATCTATAGGCAGTAGTGGGTGGTGGGGACACTAGCCTAACCCCCTGTATCCGTCCCCAGGCTCAGGCTGCCCTGTGGGCTCAGGCCCAGAGCCCAGAGCAACCAGCACAATAGCGTCCAACAGCTGGAGCGCCAGTGGCAGCCCCGGGGAGGCCCGGGAGGATGGGCCCGAGGGCCTGGACAAGGGGCTGGACAACGACGCAGAGGGCGTGTGGAGCCCGGACATCGAGCAGAGCTTCCAGGAGGCCCTGGCCATCTACCCACCCTGTGGCCGCCGCAAGATCATCCTGTCGGACGAGGGCAAGATGTACGGTGCGTGAGGTGGATGCCCTGCCCTCCCCTGCCCCTGTCCAACCAGTTGGGTGACATCCTGGCTGCTAGCCAGCACGGGCGAGTCCAGGCGTGTGCGGCCGGGTCTGGGCCGCCTCACAAACAAGCTGGGCGGCCCGCACCTCTCACCCCACCTGCTCCGGCCTGGGCCTGGAGGTTTCGGGGTGACTCAGTGGGCCCAGGAAACTGGGTCAATGCTGTATGCTTCAGGCCAGGCCTGGAGGGTCTCTGCCCCCCAGGCCACAGGACGAACTCCTGGACTAAAGCCTGGGGTGCAGGCTCCAGTGTGGTGCCCTCCAGGGCCTGCCCGTGGCCAGAGAAACCCTGGAAGGACACAGGGACTTGTCCTGTTGTCCCCTAGACCCACCCCTGCTCCTTTGTTTTCTTTGACTCTCTGTGCCATGGTGCCCAGCCCCAGAAGGGATGGTCCCCTGCCGTGAAGTGGAGAGAAGGTCCCCCAGCTGCATGTGCTGTAATGTGACAGTCCTGGACTCAATGACAGCCTGTGGCCTGCCCCAATAGGGCCTGCCAGGCCCATGTGTCACCTGTCTTCAGTGCCCGGCCCCCTCCTCTGCAGGGCAGGGACCACTGTCCCTAGTGCTCCCACGCAGCTGGGGCAGCCCCACTGGGTATTTTTAGATGGGGCAGGAAGGGAGGAACAGTGGGCCCCAGCTCTGTCACTACAGAGGCATCTGGAGAATGTGGCTGTTCTGGGGAGCCAGGGGTTGTGGGGACCTGAGGGTGTATACACCTGGCCATGTGTCCCCGAGCCCCTCAGAAGGCCTAGACCCCTGAGGGGCCATGTGAGTAGGCTCTACTCTTACTGGGCAGGCTACATGGCAGCGAGGAACACAGGGGTGGTAGGCAGACAGACAGAGTGACACAGGAACAGGCCCCAGGGTAGGAGACGGGTGGAGGCTATGTGCCTGCCTCCCCACACACATACTGCCTTCTGTCTTTGTCCTGCCCATCCATCCATCTGCTCTCCTTCACCACCAGAGAGAAGGGACTCCCCCAGATCACTTGTAGACCTGCATGGGAACACATGCTGGACGGGTCTGCCCATTCTGGGTGGCCCAGGAAGGAAGCACCAGGGGGGCTGGTGGTGCCCACCTCGGCCTCCTGTCCTCCCCTCAGCAGCCCACTCATGTCTCCAAGCAGCACCCTCAGGCCCTAGAGGCCGTTGGGGAGCAGTGTGCGGAGCTGGGCCATCCCTGACTTTCCCTCCTCTGCTCTAGGTCGGAATGAGCTCATTGCCCGCTACATCAAACTGAGGACTGGGAAGACTCGGACGAGGAAACAGGTAGGAGCCGGTGTGTGCTTCAGGTGGCCATCCCCGCCTTCCTGCCCTGAGTGTCTGCTCACAGAAAGGGAGACGACAGAGTGCAGCAGGGCAGCACAGCTGAGATGGGGCCTGTGCGGGGTACTGCCAGGCAGACATGGGCATGGTGCTGTAGGCCTGCAACCCCAGTGCTCTGGAGGCTGAGGCAGGAGGGTCACAAGTTTGGGCAACATACCAACTTAGTGAGACCTTGTCTCAGAATAATAAAAAAGGGCTGAGTATAGCTCAGCGCAGAGGATCTGGGTTCAGTCCCAATCCAAAAACAAATGCCACCTTCAATGCTTCCATGGTGACAAAATGCTACTAAATTGACAGGAAACTGCCTGTGACTTTCAGCCATCCCAGAGCTAGCCACCTGGAGATGCTTGTCCAGGCTGCCCGGCCTGGAAGAGTCCTAGGAAAATAGCTTGATAGTGCAATAGGTGGGGCCTAGGTTCAAATCCCAGCTCCAGCATCCGGCTGTGTGACCTTAAATGAGTTGTGTAAACCTCTGTGTCTCAGTTTCATCATCTGTAAGTCAGAGATCATATTTGAACCTACTACTTAAAACTGCTGTAAAATCAAATAAACTAGGTGTGGTGGTGCACGCTTGTCATCTAGTACTTTGGAGGCTGAGGCAGGACAATTGAGAGAGAGAGAGAGAGAGAGAGAGAGAGAGAGAGAGAGAGAGAGAGAGAGAGAGAGAGAGAGAGAGAGAGAAGCCAGCCAGGTAGCTCAGCAGATGAAAGCTTAGGCAGAGCACAGTGGCCAGGGTTTGAAGCCCAGTGTGCCACGCTGGCCCTGCCCCCAGAGTGCACTGAGACAGCAATAGCAATTGGCTATGGTGGTGCATGTGTAATCCCAGTGCTTGGGAGGCTGAAAACAGAATAATCACTCCAAGTCCAATCTATGTAGTGAGACCCTGTAGATCCTATAGACCTTGTCCTAAATACATTGAAAGAAAGAAAAAAGTGCAGATAAACCGGTGAAGCCATTTGTGTAGAGTGTCAGGTAGAACGTGGGTCCCAGGCATGAGTACTCTCTGGGCATCAAGTCATTGGTAATTGTGCTGGATGTGAGCCCACACCTGTGTCCTAAGAAAGTAGCTTCGGGGCTCCCAATTGTACCTGTCAGGCTGTGATGCAAAATTAAAAAAGAAACTGTCTTTGGGGCTAAACCCAGCTTGCCCAGAAGCCCACAGCTAGGGCCGATCCAGACACCAGGGTGCTACCTCGGTCTGGCTCAAGCCCAAAGGTGAGCATGATTGGCTTGGGCCGCAGGGAGGAGGCTGCTGGGAAAGATGGCCTGGGGCAGTGCCCGTGCCTGGTCTGCCGCAGCTGTGGGGCAGGCCCACAGGACCAGGCAGGAGCCTCAGGGTGGCAGGAGGCTGGGGCAGGGTTACCGGGCAGCTCTTGCCTAGCGTAGCCTCAGCCAGCCCCTGCAGCACTGAGCAAAGGTGTTTGCTCGGAGGACACCAGTGATAAAAGTCACCCCTTCTTGGACTTGCCCTTCATCTGGACCAGGGCACAGAGTGTGGCCAGCAGAACCATGGCTAGATTTCGATTCTCTCTGGTATCTTTTGGGCCAGATGTCCCTGTGTAGTAAGCAACTTCCACGACTGAGCATGGTGGCTTTGGAAGCCACACAAGGCCAAGTAGAGGGCAGAAGTGGTAGCGCCACGAGGGGCTACCCCAGGGGCATCCCGCCTCCAGTGGTCCCCACCACCCGTGGCTGTGCCTCCTCACTGTCTGTTTTCCTCTCTGGCGGGGCGCGGGGCGGCCCCTAGGTGTCCAGCCACATACAGGTTCTAGCTCGGAAGAAGGTGCGCGAGTACCAGGTTGGCATCAAGGTATGTTGGGCGTCTCCTCAGCGCCCCTGCTGCTCTCTGCACGGCTCAGGCCTCTGCCTCAGCTCCTCCAGCCGCCTGCCTCTTCCAGCTAGACCTGTCCTCTCCTCCTGTTCTTTCTGTCTCTTTCTCTCTCTCTCTCTCTCTCCAGGTCTCTAGCCACTTGCAGGTTCTAGCCAGGCGGAAATCTCGGGAGATTCAGTCCAAGCTGAAGGTAGGGGCCCCCTGCACCCTGCCAGCCTGCCCTGGCGCCCTCGGGCCCAGGCCTGGGGGCCTCAGAGGCTCAGGTGCCATAGGAGCACCGGCCTCCTGGACCCACAGTGGGAGACACAGAACTGTGTGCAGCCCATGCCCCTTTCTTTCCGGTTTCCTTCACCTCCTTCTTCCTGCTGCTTGCTGCTTGCTGCTTGCATGAGGCATCGGGGACAGGAGGAGGCCTGGGTGTCACCTGCCGAGGCTGTACAGGTGGCCACACCTCCCCCACTGTCCACCCTGTGCTGTGGATCTGAGTCAGAGTTCCATGGTGCCTGTGTGCTGTTTCCTGCCCTAGCAGCCCAGGACTGGGTGGCCCACTGGCAGGCACCCCTGGGCAGGGGTCTCAGGAGCTGAGAGTGGGTGGGTGGAGTGCCCAGCCCTCCATATCTCTTCTAACCCATCCTCCCCTTCCTCCACAGGCCATGAACCTGGTAAGTAGCACTGTCCTCCTGGACTAGGTGGCACTGGGGTGGTTTTGTGGGCAGAGCGTAGTGATGCAGGCCTGGGCTCTAGCTCTAGCACATGCATGTGTGTACGTACACGGTTTGAAAGCATTTTTGTTTTTTAATGTATCTGGTATGAGGTCTCACTGTGCAGCTCAGACTCGTAGTGATCCTCCTGTTTTCAGCCATTCCAGCGATGGGAGATTTTTTTTTTTTTTTTTTTTTTTGTCTTTTTGAGTCCGGGTCTTCCTATGCAGTTCAGGCTGGCCTTAAACTCACTTTGTAGCTCAGGCTGGTCTCGAACTCACAACAATCCTCCTGCCTCAGCCTCCCGAGTGCTGGGATTACAGGCATGCGCCACCACGCCCGGCTCAGTGATGGGAGATTACAGGCATTCACCACCACACTCCATGTCCGTGGCTAGCTCAGCGCGCCTGGGGGTGGGCCAGGGTGGCATTTGGTGCCAGGAGTTGTTTCAGGTGTTTTGAGACAGGATCTTGATGTGTAGTCCAGGCTGGCCTCAAACTCACAGCCATCCTCCTGCCTCCCAAAGCCAGGCTGAAAGCGGCTTCCGTGAAAAGTGAGATACGGTCACTTCCCAGTGTTCGTGTGGTCCCAAAACCTGCGCCTCAGGCCTGTAGCGCTCCTGATTCAGGAGGTTTCCATGTTTCATGTGGTGGGCAGGATCGAGCGGGGTAATGCATTTATGAATACAGCTGGCCTCTGTTGGGTCCAGCTGAGCTCAAAACAGAAATATCTGAAAGTGTTTGTACCTGAATTGAACATAGATTTTTTTTTTTTTCTTTTTTTGGAGGAACCGGGGATTGAACTCAGGCCCTCGTGTTTGCCAGGCAAGCGCTTGTTCTACTGAGCCTTCTCCCCAGCTGAACAAAGATTATTTTTCCTGTCATTCCCCCCACAACCCAATGTAAAAAATGATGTATGCTGGGGCAGGTGAGATAGCTCAGCAGACTGAGCACCTGCTCAGGCAAATGGAGGGACCAGGGTTCAATCCTCTGCACCACATGCCACACAGCCCAACCTCTGGGAGCCCTGAGCAGGCCACCGAGATCAGGAGTAGTGGCACACGCCTGTAATTCCAGGGCTGGGGAGGCTGAAAACAGGAGGATCACCATAAGCCTGAGCCACATAGTGAGACCCTGTACCAAATACATTTTTTAAAAAAGATGTATGCCAGGCATGGTGACACACATCTCTAGTCCCAGGTACTGGAGAGGGTGAAGCAGGAGGATCACTTGAGCCCAATAGTTTAGGACCAGCCTGGGAAGCACAGGGAGACTGGGGTCAAAACACACCCATGGGGCCAGCAACATAGCTCAAAAGACTAAAGCTTTTTCTTTTTCCTCTTCCTTCTCCTTTCTTCTTCTTCTTTTTTTTTTTTTTTTTTTTTTTTGGTGGAACCCGAGATTGAACTTAGGCCCTTGCACTTGCCAGGCAATAGCGCCTTCATAGGCAAGTTTAGGCAAAGCAAAAGGACCGCGGTTCAATCCCCAATACCACATGACTTGCCTGCCCCGCTCCTACGATGGGCTAATCTGGCCAGAGTCTGGGCTAGTGTCATATGCCTTTAATCCCAATGCTAGGGGGGCTGAAAACAGGAGGATTACTGTGAGACCCTGTAACAACCAAATACATTAAACACACACACACACACACACACACACGTTATCATTGTAAGTGGAGGATGTGTACATGGGACCTGTGCAAATGCACTTTATACAAGGGATGCACACACTGCATTCTGGCCACCAGGGATCCCGTAGAGACCAGAGACACTGGGCAGAGTGAACCAGTCACTTTTACTGTGGGTCTTGGTTGGGGATGAGGACACAGGCTGGCCTGAGGATAGAGGCTCTCCTGACCCCTGCGGAGCCAGACCCCAGGGGCCTCCCTCACATGGCAGCCCTCATGTCCCCAGGACCAGGTCTCCAAGGACAAGGCCCTCCAGAGCATGGCATCCATGTCCTCAGCCCAGATCGTGTCCGCCAGTGTCCTGCAGAACAAGTTCAGCCCGCCTTCACCACTGCCGCAGGCAGTCTTCTCTGCATCCTCCAGGGTAGGGCGTGGCCTGAGGGGGGTGAGGGCGAGTAGGGCGGGGCAGGGGTCCTGAGGGCGTTTGTCCTCTTGGCAGTTTTGGAGCAGCGCCCCACTCCTGGGACAGCAGCCTGGACCCTCTCAGGAGTGAGTACCTGCGAGCCCCCATCCTCATGCACTCTGGGACCCCAGCCACACTGTAGAGGCTAAGAGATTGCAGGGAGGGAGCTTGGCCCAGGGGTCCCTGCACCCCTGGGGGCTATCCCCATGCCCCTGATACCCTGAAGCCAGGCTCCCAAGTTAAACATGAAGGATGCGTGGAGGCTGCAGGTGACTTCCTGCGGGCCCTGGACCCCCTAACCGAGCTGTGCTCATCTGCAGCATCAAGCCCTTCGCACAGCCAGCCTACCCCGTCCAGCCGCCCCTGCCGCCGACACTCAACAGTAGGTGTCCCCTCTGCTGGGGGGTGGGGGGCGGTGGCAGCTGCAGGCGTTAGGACACACAGGGTGATTCCTGGCACTAGCAGATGATAGCCAGTACTCAGCTGAGCACTCACCGCCGGACTATGGCATTGATGTGTGGATAGAAAGCTTCCTGGAGACAGATACCAAAGTCTTCTTGGTATCTGTCTCCAGGGCTTCACTCTGTCTAGGTGGTGGGATTCTGGGTGTTAGTTTCCTTTTTTGTGTTTGTGGAGCACATGTTAACAGAAACCCAAGCAACACTGGTGTTGCCACTTACTACTTCGCCCACCCACTTGGTTGTGCAGGTTGTACACTGCACGGACACAACTGGTAGGCAAGTCAGAACCCAGCCCATGTCCCCTTGTCAAGTTGGCACCAAGGCTGTGGGCAGACAGGGCCACTTTGTGGGGACCCATCTTGCCCTCCCAGGTTATGAGCCCCTGGCCCCGCTCCCCCCGGCCACTGCCTCCGTGCCAGCGTGGCAGGACCGAACCATCGCCTCCTCCCGCCTGCGGCTCCTTGAGTACTCAGCCTTCATGGAGGTGCAGCGAGACCCCGACACGGTAACGTGCTGGAGCAGGGCTGGTCCTTGGGCTGGGTAACCATGTCCCTCGCTCTGACCCTGCCTGGCCCTCCCCACAGTACAGCAAACACCTGTTCGTGCACATCGGCCAGACCAACCCTGCCTTCTCCGACCCGCCGCTGGAGGCAGTGGATGTGCGCCAGATCTATGACAAGTTCCCAGAGAAGAAGGGTGGGCTGAAGGAGCTCTACGAGAAGGGCCCCCCCAATGCCTTCTTCCTCGTCAAGTTCTGGGTGAGCCCTCGCCCATCTCAGTGCTTGCTCAAGCACCCAGCCGGCCCCAGGCTGACACCAACACCCCCTGTCCACCCAGGCTGACCTCAACAGCACTATCCAGGAGGGACCTGGGGCCTTCTATGGGGTCAGTTCCCAGTACAGCTCCGCCGACAGCATGACCATCAGCGTCTCCACCAAGGTGTGCTCCTTTGGCAAGCAGGTGGTAGAGAAGGTGGAGGTGAGTGGAGCATTGTGGCAGGCGCGGGGCTGGATGGCCTCAGGGCCTGGGCGTGGCAGGCCAGTCAGTGGCCCTGACACCCTCCCGGCTGGCTCCACCAGACTGAGTATGCCCGGCTGGAGAATGGCCGCTTTGTGTACCGCATCCACCGCTCGCCCATGTGTGAGTACATGATCAACTTCATCCACAAGCTGAAGCACCTGCCTGAGAAGTACATGATGAATAGCGTGCTGGAGAACTTCACCATCCTGCAGGTATGTGCCACACGGGGAGGGGACCCGGGGGAGGGGACCCTGGGGGAGGGGCCCTCTGCCACAGCTGACCCTTCTCTGCCCCACAGGTGGTCACAAACCGGGACTCCCAGGAGACCCTGCTGGTCATCGCCTTCGTCTTCGAAGTCTCCACCAGTGAGCATGGAGCCCAGCACCACGTCTACAAGCTCATCAGAGACTAGGGGGCCTGCAGTGCACCCCAAGGACCCAGGATGAGCACCTGCCATGCACTTGCCCGGCACCACCAGGGGGCCGGGGTGAGGACCCGCTGCCCCACCCCTGCCACTGTTCTGCGCTTTGGCTGTGGGGGCAGAGGGGTTCTGTGGCAGGCACTGCCTAGCTATCACCTCTCTGCGGTGACCTAAGAGGCAGGGGTGGACACCTTCAGGCACCAGTGCTGGCCCCTGACCGCAGGGAGTGTGGTGTCAGGGGAGGCAGAAAGGAGGCCAAGGCCAGCAGCTTGCAGAGGACCAGGAGGGTGATGAGGCAGGGTCACCGGGGGCCCAGGTCCCACTACCTCCAGGGCAGGGATGGACTTGGAGGGGCCACACCAGGGCAGGGAGGGGGAGCATAGTGGCTCCTACTGCCCACTGGCACAGCCCCAGTGCCCTCCAGAGTTGGCCCTTATAAAAGGGTGCAGGTGGAGCAGATCCCAGGCTTGTCCCACCTCCAGCCTGGCTGAGCCTCTCCACACCAGTACTGGGCTGAGGGCAAGACCAAGCCCAGGCTGGCTAGTCCCAGGCACTTCTGGGCACTGGGTCCACATAAGTACTGTGCCCCTCTCCCACACCTGTCCGCTTCCTGCACCAGCTGCCAGTGGCTTGGGCCACACCTCACCTAGGTTTTATAATGTGTTATATATATATGTATTTTTGTGTACTTTCTAAATCCGCTGTGATGGTTGACTATAAATGTGGCTCAGGGCAGAGACCAAGACATGTCCCCTGCTCAAATAAGAAATTAAAATTATTTGTGGGTAAGTCTCAACCTGTGTCAGACCTCTGAATGCCAAGCTTCCCTCTGTGGCTGCCAGGACCACGTATTCCTGGGCTGTCACTGGGTGGGAACTAGGGTGGATACTCCTCAGCAGGTAGGTAGTGAGGCAGGGTCCCTGTACAGCACTAGAGATCCCAGCTGAACTGGAAAGCCAATACTTCAGTTTCCATATTCTGGACCACTGGCCCAGGGTGACAAGACTCCTACAGCCAGGCCCTGGGCCTGACTGAATCCCACCCAGTACCCTGTGGCCTTCTGTTTGGTTCACTGCCCAAAGAGGGACCTCGGACTGCACTGTCACTTGCAGACAGAAGAGTGTAGGGGCATGTTTCCCCCATATTTAGACTCTTACTGAGAAACGGAGGGCCCTACAACTCACAGAAAATTGTACTTCATCCTGCGCAGTACTCCAGACTGCAAGATGGTGAGTCCTAAGACATCCTAACAGCCTCAGAGTGCCCCGCACTTTGGGGGACAGGCAGAACCTGTGGGAACCTCCCCAGCTGCAGAGCATGTAGTGACACCTGCCTATGCTTTTCTCCAAGAACCCCACTCTCCGCTTCCAGAATTTCTGACACCATCTCTGAAGCACAAACTTCAGCTTTACATCTAGTAAACAGCTCACACGTGGTGACAACTCCAGTCCCAGCTTGTGGGGAGGCTGAGGCAGGCTTGCCTGAGCCAGAGTATGACACCAGCCCAAGCAAGTCAGACCCTGCTTCCCAGAGACAACCCAAGTAGAAGTACAAAGATAATAGCAGAGCACATCTACACCAGAGGTTACACTAACATATCCTGCTCCTCCAAGTCCAGTTCCAGCACTGGGCCCGGGAGGCGGGATCACATGGGATGCGTGTCCATGGCCATGACAGGCACTGCTCCCCGAGAAGCATCGGCACCAAGCTGTGCCTGCATGCATGCTGCACCTCACAACACCAACCTGCTCTAGGATGGGCCCGATACAGTTCAGGGGCTGGGGTTTTGAGACTGGGTGTGGTGCCATACACCTCTACCAGCACTCGGGAAGCTGCAAACAAGACAACCACTGCTCCACCTACGTAGTGAGACCCTGCCCTAAATACAGGGGGAAAAAAAAATCTACTAAGGACCCTGGACATGTTATCAGGTGACAGGTTAGTTCAACCTCAATTCTCCACAAACCTGGGTTGCAAAATAAACTGGACAAGAACTAAATTCATTAACTGCACAGAATGTAACATTTAATATAGAATGTAACTTTAATATAGGGTCTCACTACAGATTGGACAGAATGTAACATTTAATATAGGGTCTCACTAGATCGGACTTCTAGCCTCCCAAGTTTTAAGGAGTCTCAGTGCATCCCAGGTGGGGCCAGCACAGCATGCTGGGGATCAAACCCCAGTCCCTGCATCTAAAACAGGTGCTTTAATCCACTGTGCTATCTGGCTGGCCCTAACCATTAAACTTTACTGTTATTGCCCAAGTGTTTATGACCAGAATAGTAGAATCCAGTCCAGGAACTGAGGCCCCACACTAACGCCTTCCCTGTGAAGATCCTGCCACCTGTTCCTGGATGGGCCAACTCAGCACACCACCCCACAGGACTGCCTCACCTGTTAACTCTTGTATCCAAGAGGTCAGAGAACTGAATGACTTGTGGCAGAGGCTGCCCTCTAGCTGTGGTACCCAATACCTCTCACCAAAGTGACAAACCACACAGCTGCCATCAACCCCAACAATCACAACTCGGGTCTCAAAACCCCGAGCCCCAGACACAGAGCAGAGGAGCGGTGGCACTGACATTTATTAGGATGCGCCCTAATACAGGCGCTGGGGCTTGCCCATGGTGCTCTTGATGTACAGGGCCCGGACGTTCTGCCAATTCTTCTTGAGCAGTGACACCAGGAAGTTGACAGCCAGATGGATGTTGTACACAAGCTCATCATCTGTCATCTTCACGTGACCAACAGCCACAGCCAGACACAGGACCTTCTTCATCTGGAATTTGATCGTGGACTTCACTTCGTCAACTTTGGCCACCATGTTTTCATTGTGGGTCAGCAGGGAAGGGAACTTGCCAGCCTTATTGAGGCCGGGTCCCAGGATCCGTGGGATCTGCTTGATCAGAGACTCTGAGGCCAGAAAGGCATCGTACTTCTTGGCTGCAAACAAACATGGGCACTTAGGGCACTTAGGAACCAGCCGTACACACGGTAGTCAGGTCAGAGCAAGCTGAGCCAACAGAGATGATCACCAAGGAGCACCAGCTCTCTACCTTGAGGGGCTGGGGCTTTTTTCATTTTTGTTTTAAGTATGAAGACAACTTCAGGGAGAAATGAGCTACAGTCCCACCTCCTTTGAGACAAGATCCTGCTACACTGCCCAGGGCTGGACTTGAAACTTATTACTCTACCCCAGCCACCTAAGCAGCTGGAGTTCACAGGAGTGTCCCTTCTTCCACACACACGTACAATTTCTAGCTCTACCTTTGAATTCTTAAGGGTCTGAAACCCTGCTGCCTAGGATGCTAGCAACCCAAAGCCTATGACTGAGTGCAAGGCCAGGGCTCGGGTCAGAGCTCACCCTCCAACTGAGACCCTTGGCCATGAGAGCACAGGGGACCTGACACCACCAGGAAATACAAATCCCGACTCACAGCATGAAGCCAGGGAATCTAAAACTAATTGACCAGGTTTCTCTCATTACCCTGAGTTGGGTGACCCACAAAAACTGCATCTGTTAAAAGCAGTATTTGACACCCCCCCACAACACCATTAACACGAAAAGGCCAACCTTATTATCTTTTCTGTGGTACCAGAAATTAGCCGCAAGGCTTTTACATGGAGTTACAGCCCTAAAAACTCGCTTCATAAAATTAAAATATGTCACTGCGGGTAACTTACCACCCACAGCAGTCTTTTCCACTCTACTGTTTTTGGATATGGTTTCTTTTAACCCAAGTTGGCCTCAGCCTGCAATCCTCATGCCTCAGCCTTCGAAGTGCTTAGATAACAGACATGCACCACCAAAACCAGCTGCCACTTGCTTTAAAACTCCCAAGTGGTTCACACCTGTGCTTCCCAGCACTTGGGGGGGGGGCTCAGGAAGAATGTTCAGGCCAATCTGCACAGCAGATTGAGTGAAATCAAACTCAAAATGTTTTCTATAAAGGGAGGCAGCTCAGCGCAAAGACCCCGGTCGCTGCACTCACCCAGCTTTTTAACCAGTTTCTTATTCTTGTTGAGCTTCTTCAGCGCCTCGATGTCCATGTGGGGGATGTCCACGGCCTTGGCCTCGTCGCAGTGCTGCTGGTCCCCCAGGACGCACACGGAGAACTTGGGGCGGGGCGTGGACTTCAGCCTGCGGAGCGGCGGGGCAGACGGTCAAGCCAGGCCAGGCGGGGAGGGCGCGGGCCGCGGGCGCCAAGCCTTACCGGGACGTTGTCCCTAGCGCCAGCCTGGCTTCTCAGGCTGGGCGGCGGGCTCGGCCAAGGCCTCCCCACGCCTCCCCTCTTGTTTTAAGACCCAGGGTGGGGGTCCGTGCAGCCGGCAGCGCCAGGCAAGGCAGGGCCCCGGGCCAGGCCGGGAGCGCGGAGGGCCGCGCGGGGCGGTGCGGTGCCAACCTGACGGTGCCCGAGAAGCGCTTGTCCTTCTGAGGGTCATAGTTCTTCAGGCTGATCTGCAACTCCACGGTCTCTAAAAACCTTGGGGAAGGAGGGAGTTACCGAGCCGCCAGGGCAGGCTTCCCCCGACCCCGTCCCAGGACGCCCGCTTACTTCCGGCGCTTGCGCTGGTTCCCGTGCAGGACCTCACGCACCGCCTCGTACAGAGTGTCGCGGGAGACTTTGCTACTGCAAAAGAGAAGCGAGAGCGTTCAGAGTCGGCCTGCCGTTGCACCATGCTTCCCCGCCCCGCGACCTCCTGGAACCGAGGGAGAAGACTGGGACCTAGAACACGGCGGGAAACAGGCCCACAAGGCCTGACCCAGTCCAATAAATACCTCGATGGCGTCAAAACCTTCAGTACCACACCTAGAGGGACAGATGAACGCGGATAGAACCCTAAATTCAACTCACCTCATGATCCTTGGCGCTGAGGAAACCGGAAAAGAAATTAGTACCCTCGCGCATGCGCAGAAATAATGGCCCTACTCTCGCGAGAAATTCCCAGTTCCCGCTGACTGTGTCCGGTTCTCAGCCATAAGGAACACTACCAAATGTGGCCGCTAGAGGACGCTAGTGGGATGAACCGCGAAACCTATGTGGCGCTCCCGTCTTAGCTACCGCCTGGGATGGCTCAGCTGCTGCCTTGTCGGCTGTTTGCTAAGGGCCCCGCATAGAAGTTTTGTTTTGTTTTTTGCGGAACCAGGGACTGAACTCAGGCCCTTGTGCTTGCCAGGCAAGCGCTTATTCTACTGAGCCATCTTCCCGGCCCCGACATTACGACTTTTATCCTAGAGTTTTGCAGCACTAAAACCGCATCTCCTGCCCAGGATCAGGAGATGCTCTGCCCTGGCCACAGATGTGAGCAGGTATACCGACCCATCTGCCACCCGAGTCTCCTGTATAATCCACCCTCACCAGCGTCCTGGCAAGTTGCACTTTGGACCACTGTCCCCATCCATCTTCCTGGCCAAAGCTTTGCCACTGAAGTCCCCTGCTCCAGTAGCTTGTCTCCTTATTTAATCAGCCTGTCTTGTAAGAGCCGGCGGACCACGTTGCAGTGTCATGTCTAGGGCGAGCGCATAGAGCCAATGTCAGTCACACGGACTGGGCACAGCACTGTGAAGACTGCTGACAGCTGCTGGCTGTGGCACATGTGCCCTTCAGACCTTGGCCCATCCCCTCCTGTCTTCTGTCCTCAACACGGGTCTTAGCCCTTGGCCTGATCTCCCTCCCTGGCCATCTTACCATGACAGGGACAGTGATCCCAGGAAGTGCCTGCCAACTGACTCTGGCCCCACTTCTGCTCCCCATCCACAGATGCCCTGGGTGGCGCTGGGCCCATTTCTGCCAGATGGTTTCATCCCCTTCTCAGCCCACAGTAACCCACGAGAGGCCTACAGTCCCCTCCATCCACCCAAACCCTTCCACAAGCCCATCTGACCCCGTGCAGTGGTGGCTGAGCATCCCAACAGTAACCTCCCACCGGTCTGTGATGGGTGCGCCACAGTCATGGCCCACGAATGAATGAATTTCAGAACCAACGCTCTGCCTTCCCCTCCGTGGAAAGAAAACACCCTGGTCACTAAGTGGAGAGCAGGGAAGGTGGGGCACTCAGGGAAGGCAGCTGCTGCTCCTCATGGCCACTGAGCTTCCTGCTGGCTGTGTGCGCGCGCACGTGTGCACATGTGGTACAGTGGTCCCACAATTATGGATGCTATGTTCCAGACACCCCGTAAGTGAAAATCAATGCAGTAGTGGCATTGTATTTATTTTAGTATTTATATTTTAAGGCTTTATAAACCCTCCCCACATTCATAAACCTTTCTCACACTTTAAAAAGCACTTCTGATGGTTTTCTTTTGTTTTGTTTTGGAAGATTTAACTCAGGCCCTTCTATTTGCCAGGGAAACACTTATTCCACTGAGCCATCTCCCTGACCCTTATTTCATTTATTTTTTTTTTTTTTTGGTGGAACCAGTGATTGAACTCAGGCCCTTACACTTGCAGGGCAAATACTTATTCTACTGAGCTATCTCCCCGGCCCCTATGTAATTTTAACAACATACATATGCTGTATGGTACTGCAAAAGTCCATGACATAGTGAAAAATCTGTGATAATTATTTTTTGATAACCCATGAAACAGTGAGTCTGTGAGTTGAACCACAATAGAGAGAGACTACTGTACCAGAGAATCAAGCTCAGGACCTTACACTTGCCAAGCAGGTGCTTATTAAACAAGACAGGTAAATTACTCAGGAAGCCTTTGTCCCTGCGATCTGAGCAGTGGTGAGGCCTGAGCTAGGCAGGCAGGCCCTGCATCCTGCCCCTTGGCCCAGTGAGCCCTGCCCCCAAGAGGCCAGGATGGCTCTGTGCCACTGGCCCAGGGAGGAAGTTGAACCTGAGGATGCCTGGCTCTGATATTATCCTGAGGCGAGGGGTCAGGACAAAGTGGCCAGGGCAGAAATGTCTTTCAGAAGCTGTTGGTGCTGCTCCAGAGATCGACAGTCAGCAGCCCAGGCGTTTCAGGGCGGCCTGCAGGGACTTCCGCAGGAAAGTGGTATTGGGCTCCAGGGCCACTGCTAAGCCCAGCCTGTGAGTCTCAGTGATCTGGGAACAAGGAAGAATCTGTCAGGATCTGGCCCCCGTCATTCCCCAGGCCTCCACCACAGGCTCTGCAGAAGGCCAGAGAGGAAGCCAGGACTCAAGGACCAGGGAGGGAAAAAGCAGCCCTTGAGTTCTTTGCAGCAAATTTTATGAAACTGACAAATGGTCCTGTGCCTGTGACCTCAAGAAAAAGAGAAACCCTGACTGTTGGTAGTGGAGCACAGCTACTATAACCCCAGCACTAATGCAGGAGGCTGAAGCAGGAGGCTCGGGACCTCACGGCCAGCCTGGGCACGTGGTGAGTGTGAACTATACTGCTGTGACCCAGAAGGAAAGGGAGAAGATGGGTGGAGAGGGGACAGGAGGAGAAGGGAAGGAAAAGGGAAAGGTCACACACATACAACCCTCAAGAGAGAACAGCAGTAAAGCTCCAGCCCATGGCCAACAGCCCCTCTGTACAACACTGCCAGCCCAGCAACGAGATGTTTAGCAAATTCTTTCAACCTGCGGGTTCTCCCCAACCTAAGGATTTATTTATATTTATTTTTATGTATTTAGTATAGGGTCTACAGGGTTTCACTACACAGATCAGACTTGTAGTGGTCCTCCTGCTTTCAGCCTCCCAAGTGCTGCGATTAGAGGCACACGCCACCACACCCAGTCTCTCAACCTGAGCCTGTGTGTGAACCTGAGTCTGTGTGTGTGTATGTGTGTATTTAGTACAGGGTCTACAGGGTCTCACTACACAGATCAGACTTGTAGTGGTCCTCTTGTTTTCAGCCTCCCAAGTGCATGCCACCATGCCCAGTCTCAATCACCTTCTCAGCACACCTTGGGGTGGGGCCAGCACAGCATACCTGGATCGAACCACTGCAGCTGCACTCTTCTAAGCAAGCACTTTAGTCGGCTGAGCAATCTGGCCAGCCCTCAATGTGAGTCTTAATGCCACATCTATAAAATGTAGTTGCCAGGCACCATGGTGCATACCAGTAGTCCCAGCTACTAGGGAAGCTGAGGCAGGACGATGATTTGAGCCCAGGAATTTGAGACCAGCCTGGCAACATGGTAAGACCCCATCTCAGGAAAGAGACTGAGAGAAAGCAAGTGAGAGAGAAGAAATAGAGAGACAGCACATGGTAAGGGCAGTGTTACACCGAGGCCTAAACCCATGAATATCCTAGCAGGATCATAGATGTGAAGGGCTCGGAGCTGGGTTTGGGCAGAGTGAGGGTAATGGAAGTAGTTCACTGTAGTTACTCTTGCCCTCCAACCTCACGCCCTCCCCAACACACAACGTTGTTAGGCCCCAGCCACGGCACCCTTTGGACTCCACTGCCCATGTGGGGCTCCCAGGCTCAGCAGGCCCTTCCTGCATCCCGCGCTCAGGTGCCCCTCACCCTGAGCGAGTCAGGAAGCCAGCACCAGCCGCAGCCTCAGCGGGCTCAACTGCCCCACGTGTACGTAATGATCATGTCTGCTCCCTTCAGTGGCCCAGGCTCGGGGCACAGTCACTCAAGGGAAGGGACTGTGTCAGGGTCACTACCAATCCCCCAGTACCTCAAACGGCACCTGGCCCAAGGAGACCCAACCACCAAACCCAAATTCTGGGCACAAATGTGCGGCTTCCTTGGCCAACACTCGGGGGTTCTGTACCTCGCAAATAATGTGGGGCCCAGACACAGCCTCGCCAGGACTAGTCCCCTGGTGACACTCACGCTGGCCTGGTACTTGGTCATCACTGTCAGCATGAGCTTGGCATAGGCCATGGAGGTGGTGGCTATCAGCCCTTCTTTACAGAGTTTCTCCATGAGGACACCGAACTTCTCAGGGGTCATCTCTACCTGCATGCATTGGGAGATGGAGCAGCAGCATGAGAAAGGCCCGGCTCTTCATTCAGCCAGCCCCGGATGCAGTTCCCTATTTCCTAGCTGCTGAGTCTGACAGGGCACTTATCCAACATTTCTAGCAATGTGGCTCTGGACTGTCCCAAAAGCCCATATGCTGAAGGCTAGGTTCCCAGGCAGGAGGTAGGGCCTGGTAGAAGGGAGTTAGGCTATTGACTCTATCCCCCTTGAGGGTGCTACTGGGGCCCAGCTTTGCTTCCTGGCTACCAGTCCCACTACCAATGGATGGAAAGGAAGAGGGATGGGTAGATCAACAGATTGTGTGTGTGGATGGGTGGGTGGGTGGGTGGGTGGATAGATGGGATGGATGGGATAGATAGGATGGATGGGTGGGGTGGGTAGATGGATGGGATGGATAGGTAGATGGATGAGATAGATGGATAGGATGTATGTATGGGTGGGTAGATAGGTAGGTGGATGGGATAGATGGATGGGATGGATGGATGGGTGGATGCATAGAGAGATGGATGGATAAGTAGATAAATAAGATGGATTGGATGGATGGATGGGTGGGTGGATGGATAGGTAGACAGATGAGTGGGGTAGGTGGATAGATGGGTGGGATGGGTAGACAAATGGGATGGGTGAATGGATGGTGGATAGGTGGGTAGATGGGGGATGGATGGGTGGGATGGACTGATGGATAGGTGGGTGGGCAGGCAGACAGACAAGACATAATATTGTGGTTTGGATCTGCAGTGCCCCCCCACCAAAGCCTCACTCCCAGAGCAGAGGCAGAGCTTTTGGGAAATGATTGTGCATGGGTGCTCTGCTCATCTGCAGATCAATTCCCTGTGGCTCAAAGCTAAAGGTGTTGGGAGGCAGCCCTGGACGGAGGGGGTCACAGAGGGCGGGGCCAGAAACATCTGTCGCTCTCCCTGGCTCTTCCTTAGTCTCTCTCTGCTTCTTGGCTGCAACAACAGGAGCAGCTTTCCTCTTCCCAGTGCTTCTACCATGCTGTTCCTGCCTCAGGCCAGCCAATCACTCATGGCCCAAGACTTTTGAAACCTCCAGCCCAAAGCAGTCTTTCCTTCTCTAAACTGTGTGTGTCTCAGTGACCAGAAAGTGACTAGAATCTAAAGAGCTGTGTGAACACATGCATCTCTTACCCAGTCAAAAAATTAAATGGGGCCGAGGAGATGGCTCAGTAGAATAAGTGCTTCCCTGGCAAGCGCAAGGGTCTGAGTTCAATCCCTGGTTACACCAAAAAAAAAAAAAAATGTACGCAAACACATCAAAAATCCTGCCACAAGGAACAGGTCAAGCTGCATGGACATGTGTCTGCTCTTTGCTTTCTCCCACTGTTGTGGGTCCCCTGCTGGAAGGTGGCTCTCCTTCCCGCCCTTCCATCACCAAAGACTGACACCCAGGAGCCCACATACTCCAGTGCCTTGCCCTTCACTATCTTTTCCTCTTCAAGGCAGCTGCTCACCTGCCGCTCCAGGAGCACCTGCAATACCAGGAAAGTCTCCTCCCTCCACGACAGCTCCAAGATCTGCCTACAAAACAGAGGACCCGATAAGCACAGGTTGGCCTCTCCTGGAGGCCTCACACCCAGCTGCTACTCCTCATGGGGCCAGGGGCTTGGAACACAGAACCAGCCCCGCAGCACTGGGGAGATGGAACTGGCAAAGACTGCAGCCATAGGCCGGGAAGGTGTGAGGAGGCACAAGGCAGGTGAGTGAGTGTGTCAGCCCTATACAGGGACCCTTGGAGGCTTAGCGTCAACAGTGGCAGTGGCAGGGGGAGCCTGGACTCGGGAGAAGATGGGTGTGCAAGGCACAGGGCCACACACTCACCCCAGCATGAGGGCCCGAGCATCTGGCTCGAGGGACTCGTCTTTCATCAGGTGACAAAGCAATTCTGTTTGTGCTGGGCCTAGGCAGGCACAAGGAAGAGGTACGGAGGGAAAGGAGGCCCGGCTGAATCAAGGGTATCACCAGGACGAGAGCAGGTGCTGCTCACTCAACCCCTGACTCTGCCAGGGCCAGGCCAGCTGCAGGTGCTGCAACAGGTGCAGCGTGGGGCTAGGGGCTGATTCTGCTTACCTGTGCCCGGGGCCTGGAGCACGGGGCGGAGCAGGGCGCTGCAGACGGGGTAGGGGTGGCTGGCACAGAAGGAGGTCAGCGTGGCTCTGAGCAGCCGGGAGGCTGAGGAGGTCAGACAGAGGATCTGCGGCGATGACCAGAAACAGTAATTTGGTTCTCATCTCCACAGTATCTTTTTGCTGCTTGGGGATTGCACCCAGCCCTTTTATTTTTATATTTAAATTATTATTTGTGTGTGTATGCCTGTGCAGGTATGAGGTACAGGGGATTTTACTCCATACCTTTACAGTGAGCTACATCCTCAGCCCTTTAATTCTTTTTTTTTTAATTTTGAGGCAGTCTCATTAAGCTGCTAAAATCCCCATGCTGGCTTCACATTTGTAATCCTCTTGCCTCGGGCTCCCTGAGTGCAAGGATTCCAGGCATGCATCACTGCACCCAGATTTCAATAAATGTTTATCACACACAGCTCCCAGTCGATAATATGTTATGAAGGAGGAAGGAACCAAGTTCTTTATAGACTCACATGTATCCACCCCGTGGAAAAGACACATAGTTCCCATCCCCAGGTCCCAAACCCTCAAAAGTCTCTCAGTCAGATTTTAGAAGGTTCTAAGGCAAAAAAAAAAAAAGCAAAGCCAGGACTGGGGACATAGCTCAGTGACTTAAATGTCTGCTTTGCAAGTGCAAGGTCCCAAATATCCCTGGTACTGCAAAAAAAAAAAAAAAAGCCAATGGGTAGTTGGCCAGGGGCCATATTCTACTCGGCCAGAGGCCTCTCTGTTGCCCCAGGCTTCCCAAGCAGGCCAGATGTCTGTAGGGCCAGGATGCTATCTCCCTGGCACCCTCTCATGAGGGCTCAGACCTGCTCAATTGTCTCCAGCACTTCCAGGGTTTCCCAGAATACCTACTCGTCCCAGAAAAAGGTTCCTGGCCAGAACAGTGGCATTGCTGATGCTGAGACCTGGGGACAGGGCCAGCAGCCAGGTGCAGAGCCGCAGGAGGCTGGCATCAGAGAGCTGTGGGAGCTGCAGCTGGGCACAGAACCGTTCCACCTGCCATAGGAGTGGGACATGCAAATACCTGGTCTGGCTCTGCTGGGCTGGCACCAGCCAAATGGCCAGAAGGGGCAAAGCAAGGCTGATCCAGGGCAAGGCAGGGCAACAAAAACTGCCCTGCTCACCTGTGCAGGAAACAGCTCAGAACCACCAGAATGACCCCTATCCCAGAGACAGAAAGCATCAAATTCTCTCATTTCCCAAGGAAGCAGAGAAACACAACTGGGGAAAGGTAGAGAAGGGGACATTGTACCCTCAGGGCCAGGCAGGCTTCCCAGTCTCACCTGACAGGGACTGCATTCATGAAGAAGCTGCAGCTCTGCTGGGGGGTTGTCTCCCAGTCCCTGGGGAGACAAAGCCATGACAGGCCTGGCAGAGACCCCAGTCACAAGTCCCAGAGGCTAACCTTTCCTTTGGCAAAGTGATTGAGATCCTAGAAGGTGCTAATGAGAGGCCCACCCAGGGCTGGCTATGCCCCTGAAGCCCCACCCCCATCCCCTGGCCTGTGCTGGAGCCTCCCCAGGCAGAAGGTGGATTGGGGGTTACTGTGTACAGGCCAGGGCCTCTCACCTCCCCAAAGGTTTTCAGCAGCTGCTGCAGCTTGGGCACCTGATCCTGTGAGGGAGAAGCTAGTCACTGTCAAGGCCCTGGCCTGGAGAGCAGCCCTGAGCTGTGTCCAGTGTCCCTGGCAGTGGAGCAAGGGCAGAGATGACCAGAGTGTGGTAAAAACATAGACTTCCATCTTGCAAAGGACCTAAGAATCCCACTGGACAGGGCTTTTGCACAGGAGCCCTGACAAGGCAGACTCGCCCTGGGCAGGAGGCACGGGTGGTGCTGGCAGGACTGGCCTCTCCCCTCACCTGTACCATTCAGCACCCCACATTATAGATCATTAGGACAAATGCTAGCACCTCCCCCAGCTCCTTTCCCAACCCCCTCAGTTAGAGTCATCCCAATGACTACCGGAAACTGTGCGGCCCACCTTCCCCACTAATAAATGCCTCACTCCTAAACAATGCTGCCAAATCCAGCTTCCCCACACTGGACCTGGAGGGCTCTCGGCAGCTCCACACTTGCGACTGGGCCCTGTGTTTTCCCTGGACTCTGGCGAGCACCACAGGGCACAGCTCCCACACCAGGCTGGCTCTTCACAGGTGATGTTCCTCCTCCCTCCGTCAGGGGCTCCAAGGACCAGGTTTCTGGCCTCTCCTCCTTGCCATCGCCTTCCTCTTCTTCACTGTCCCCACCTCGGAACCTTTTGGGGGCCCTCTCCCCCTCAGGACTGGCAGTCACTCCCTCTGGTATCTTGCGTTTCCCTTGACACTGGGACTCCCTGTCTCCCTCTTCCCCATCAGGGTCTGGAGTCTGGGGTGGTTTTAGCTTCCTGCCTCCTAAGCCTATCCCTCTACAGAGGCTTTGGAGCTGTGCCTGGCACCCTTTGGACAGCAGAGAGGCTCCCTCCACGGAGACCCTAGGCCCAAGGTCTCTTTGCAGCAATTTCCCTAGGGTCTGGAGCCAGGGATCAGGAGTAGAGCTGGAGTCCTGCTGGGCGATCTGCAGCACAGCTAGGAGCTGGCTTTCAGGCAGCGAGGGCCAAACAGCCATCAGCAGGGACAGCAGGTTCCTCTGGCAGATGTGGGGCAGGCGCAGCAGCAGCGGCCTCCTGGGGAGCAGATGGGGAGCAAGCAGTAAGAGCATCTGCGCAGGGAATTTGCATCCTGCATCCGAGGCCAAGCAGATGGAGAAGGGACAGCCCGAGGGCCACTAACAAGCATACACTGAACATTTGTTATCACCTGGCCATGCTATTTGAACTGGATTTCCATTTCAGCTAAAAGAAAAACATTCAGAGTTGGAACCTGCTCTCAATAGGCGCATGCTTGTTTTATGTAATGAAAAAGTCTATTCCCACAGTTCAGGCAAAAATAATGATCTAGGATACTATACACAATTTTAACACAGGTGTCTTTTATCTGAGTGTACTTAAACAGCAAGAAAACACTCAATTATTTTTCTGAGACAGGGTCTCACTATGTAGTTCAGGATGTCTTTAACTCACTATGTAGTCCAGGCTGGCCTCAAACTCTCCGTGATCCTCCTGCCTCGGCCTCTAGAATTATAGGTGTGCATCACCACGCCCGGCTGCACTCCAGGTTGTTAGGGGTAAGTATTCTGTCCAAGTCGATTTGACTCCACTTACAATTACACCCACGGCAGGTCTCGCCTTCCCTTGCCCTGGGAAGAGTTAACCTCTCTGGGCTCACTGTGTGGCTCCTTAAATGAAGACACCAATGGGGACTTACAGCTCCAGACGGCCGCCAGGGCACGACAGCATCGGCTCCTCCTGGCACAGCGCCTCTAGAAGGCCGCCCCAGTCGAGGGGCTCCCGGTCGTGGCGGTCCAACGTCCGCAGCACCCCGAGGCCCCGCCGCACCCCGTCGGGCCCAGCCTGCAGCGCCTGCAGCAGCAGGCGGGCCGGGGCCTCGAGGGATGCCCACGGTACCTGCCCCACGCCCTCAGCCCCAGGAGGCGCCGCTTGCGGGGTCCCCATGGAACAACCCCGCGGAAAGTCTGTTCCCACACAGACTGAGGGGGCGTGAGGGGCGCGACTGGCGGGAAGAGGTGCGGCAGAGACTCCGGAAGGGGCGTGACAGGAGATGCCCAATCAGAGAGTGGATGGGCGGGACCAGGGAAAACGCTCTTCGCAAATCTGGGCGGGGTCAGAAGGGTTGGTTTGAAGGTGGAGTCGGCCGCCTAGATTAGGTTTGTGGGCGGGCTCTGTGGAGGAGCCTGTTTCTCCCCGCCAACAGAAGCAGTAGGGTGGAGCGGATGTTAGGGTCCCACGTGCTTAGGGTTCCAGACTGTTTAATTTTTGTCTTTTTTTTTTTTTTTTTTTTTTTTTTTGAGACAGGGTCTCACTGTGCAGTTCAGGCTGGCCTTAAGCTCACTTTGTAGCTCAGGCTGGTCTCGAACTCACAACAATCCTCCTACCTCAGCCTCCCTAGTGCTGGGATTACAGGCATGCGCTACCACGCCCGGCTTAGACTGTTTAATTTTAATTGTCGTCCATGTCGCTTGTAGGTCCTGAGTTTTGCTGTAAAAGTTGCT
Organism: Ctenomys sociabilis; assembly: GCA_004027165.1. Lineage (NCBI taxonomy): Eukaryota > Metazoa > Chordata > Mammalia > Rodentia > Ctenomyidae > Ctenomys > Ctenomys sociabilis. The sequence continues at coordinate 130,655 of PVKA01002120.1, forward strand.
GGCCAGGGGCCGGAGAAATGGCTTAGTGGAATAAGCACTTGTCCGGCAAGCTTAAGGGCCTGAGTTCAATCCTCGGTTCCGCCAAAAAAAAAAAACATTTAACTATCCTTCTACATGCTCCAAACTACTAGTTAACAGTCATATCCCTGAGGTTGGGGTCGCGGCGAAGCACACTGCCATCCTTGTGGACTCCGCCCCCCCCCCCCCAGCCGCAGCCCCACTCTCACAGCTCACAGTTGTAGCCCTGTGTCACCAGGGGAGACAGGAGGCTCCCTGCCTGGCTTCTACGGCCACATGGATCCATTCATCAGTGTTGGTCCAGCCAAGCCTGGAGCCAAGAAGATCATGTCCTCTTGTTGAGACACACCCTGGAGAGATAAAGCTAAATAAGCCAACAGCAGCATGTTTGACTGTTGAGAAGTGTGTTCCAGAACACTGAATGTTGGTGAGGTACGGTACTTTGAAACAGAGTTAGAAGATTGATTTTTTTCTTTTCTTTCTTTCTTTCTTTTTTTTTTTAATGGGCCTGGGGCTTGAACTCAGGCCCTTGTGCTTGCCAGGCAAGTGCTTATTTTACTGAGCTATCTCCCCAGCCCTAAACAGAATGATCAGGCAGGGGAAACTGAGGAGAAGGAGGAGGAGAAAAAGGAGGAGGAGGAGGTCAACGAGCCTGGCAGGAGTCTGGAGGAGACCATGTAAGGCCGGTCAAGAAGCCGAGTAAAGGGCCTGGGGCCCCAGCACTTGTACAGATGAGCCCAGACATTTTTTTTTTTTTTTTTTTTTTTTTTTTTTTTTT